>APFE030521703.1:75570-205590 GCA_000404065.3 Pinus taeda | reverse complement strand
TTTCACTTGCATAGCAAGTGTAGTTCGAAGGCTAGCTGGCTTAAATTGAGGCTCTGTCTATAGTTTATAAAGCAAACAATAGTAACAAACAAACAAACTATTCATTCCCCATCGGAGTTACCATTTTGTTTCCAAGAAAACTAGTGTCTACTCAGATTTGCTAGTCCCACTAAGGTAGGTAGCTATCTTAGAAACAAACAATTCAAACTAACTTGCATTTTCCTTTATTAGGGATAGATGAGAGAGAAGGAGAGAGCACCAACCTTAGTCTTTCACTTGGCTCCTTGCTTGTTTCCTCTCTCCTTTGATAGAGCTTTCACCACTCCTTTCTCACTTTTCCCACTTCAAAGAACACCTGTAGAGTTAAATCAGCAAAATACCATCAAAGCATAGAGATCTATAACCATTCACAATGTAGAATCAGATGTACATTAACCATACAAATGCATACACAAATACAAGATTCAAAAATATACAAGTATATAGAGGAAAAGTCAAATAGATTTATTGATAGAAGTAGTAGAAGAAAGGATTACAACCCAGCTGTCTGATCCAGTGCCATCCTCAAAGCCCTCTTCACCTCATGAAAAGCTAGATCAACCAACAATACAATGTCTCAAAGAGAAACCAACAACACTTCCTTACAAATTACAAAATTCCAACCTCTGGATCTCTAGGATGATGGATCCATATATAGATGTTTGTAGATGGGGAAGTCAACTTCTGGGTTTATTATTAGTGTCATTTCACTGATAGTTCTTGGTGCCACTTGGAGATTTCATGATCTCTTCTGCATCCCTAGGCGAATTCAAAGAGGCAAGTGTCATATGAGCAGTTTCTAGAAGATTCTCTAAGTTTCCACCTAGCAAACTTCCTTTGGCATTTGTTTGCTCTCGCTTATCGCACCCTACAAAAGGGATTTTTGGTATGCATCACACCCTTTGTGTGTAAAAAGTGAGATGCATCACACCCTTAGCATTGAGCAGTCTCTATGGTCCAGTTTTGACTAGTTCTAAGTAGTTTTTCAGGGAGAACTTCTGGGAAATGATGTATTAACTGACCTTGATCCTTCAGGGTATGAAACAACAATTTTAGGGGTTTAGAAGCCCTTGGTTTATGGACATATGTGATTGGGGTTATAGTGCCCAAACATGTCTATAACACCTGAGATCTTGGAAAGACAGGCAACAGCTAGTCTTGCTACCCTCAACACCCTTGTTAAACCCAAACAAAAGAGGAAGAGGCAACCATCAATGTACTTCAGGGCTCGGAAAAGCACAAGGATAAAAATGGGAAAACCACAGCCATATTCAACTATGCCTATTGTAATTGAAGATTCACCCACTGTTAAAGTGGAAGAGTCTCCCTCTAAAACCCCCATCACATATGAAAGATGAAGTACTAGATCTTCCACTTGGAAGGAAAGAGTGCAACTACAGGACTCAAAAACAACTGTACCAGAAGCACAGACTGTTCTACAGGAGAGCCTAACTAAGCTACAGGAGATCGAGAAACTTGAGAGAAGGGTAGAAGAATAGCCAAAGGGGAAGGAGGAAACAATAGAGACCCAAGAACCTAACCCCCAACCTAGTTTGGGCTCTTACTAAAATCTTCTTGAGTGGGGAAAAATCATTCCATAGAAATTTGCAGTCCACTTTTCTTTGAGCTGGAGAAAGAAAGAATAAGGAGCCATAGATGGATGCAAATTGCCAAATCCAAGGGGGTAGAGGATATTGGCCACATGGATAACAAGCTTAGAGAGATGGGTAGGGAATTAAGTGATGTAAGACATAGAGAGGCAATCAGAAGATCTCACTTGGAAACAGAAAATGAGTTAATAAGAAAACAATTGTAAGAAAGGGAAACACAATTGGCATGCATGGCTAGCTGGTCTATGGAGGCACTATAGTGCAGGACACCAACAAAATCATATGGGTTATACCTCAAAGACAAATGGCTGCAGTTTCAAATCAAGACTTTGGCAGGGAGAGGCACCATGCCTTTCCAAGATTATAAACAGTTTATAGACCTATGTGACCAAAGTTCAGCAGAAGACAAGGCAAAGATAGCCAAGTTTTATTTGCATAACATGGCCCTCACTGATATGGACCTATGGGACCCCAATACTAGGCTAGGGGACTTACAACTGAATGCCATGGCATCATGGATGAATCATGAGGAGAAAAGGGCAACAAAAATCAAAAAGTTGATGGAAAAAGAGAAAAATGAAGGCTTAATGATCAGAGTTGAGCGAGCAGACTACATGGCTCTCATCAGTTTCCACCAGCTGCTCGCAAATAATCCTCAAAGTGACCCTAAGTATATCAATGAGTAGGCTTAGGCCATTGCACCTTTTGAAGACATGGAAAGATTACTTGGGGAAGATTGTATTCATGCTTGTATGAGGAGGTGGAACACTCTCCCACACAGTCTGAAAATCAGGGAGTATCACTCCCCAACAAGGATGAAAAAAGCCTTAAGGAGAGTGCCACTGTATAAGCACTCTATGCAGAGTTTGAAGGCCAATTGGATTGGCCCCAAATTGAGTCCCCCACTACTGCTAGGCCTAATGGAAGGTGGAAAAGAGGAAGAAGAACAACAGCAGTGGGAAGAGGTGGACAAAAGGGTAGGATTCCATGACAAAGAAGAGGACCTCACATCAGAAGCATGGGATGTTAGGGAGGAAATCAGGACCATCAAAGATGAGGAGATGGAATAGTTGCTCATAGGATGAGCAACACATTCAGTAGGCGGTGATGATGAGCCCCATAAATGGGTAATTATATGGACTCATTTTGCCTCCTTACTTAGCTTAATCCACCATTCTCATTATTTTATTGCATGCTTTTGATCATATTTATGCTAATAGAGTGAGTTGGGTTGGTCATTATGCCTTGAAGTCTAATCTGTGCTTAATGCAGATTTTTGGTCAATTTTGGAGACAAAGTCAAAGACTTAATGAACATTTGGCAGCAAATATTCGAAGAAACCAAGGGAAAGGACTTATAGGAGGGTTGTCCCCTAATTTATGACTCCCTACTTTGAATTCTCCTTCAGAAACCTTAGATCACAAGTAGCCACATCAATGCACCAAAGAGGTAGTTGAGAAAGTGGAGTATAACTGCTGTCTATCTCAAGTTTTGGGAGCCAAGCTTCCCTGATTTTAAGGGAGCTGTTGGGAGCTCCAGTTGTATAAGTAGAAAGGCCTAGGGCCTCATTAGGTTGTTGGATGTTAGTCAAATTTTCATGCTTTTTTTGTAGCTTTGCTTGGCTCAACTTCGAGCTTACTTTTGTTGACAATTTCATGTAATCTTACTGTTATTTTGATAATGAAGATGAGATTGTTTCTAAGCTAGCACTGAGTTACCTCAGACAGCTGAACTTCTTAGGTTAGGGCCCAGTCCAAGCAGCCAAGAACCTCCTGTTTTGTATTTATATGCTTTGTTTCAGTTTATGAATGAGTTGCTGATAGATAGATTTCTTTCTTAGTTAAGAATAAGATTCTTTTGGTAATTTAAAAGTTGTTTCCATTTTATTTTGTTGTAGTGAGTTGAATGGTGGTAGAAGAAGATACAAAAGGGACATCAATAGGGCCATGACCTCCTTTCTCCTCTCTAGGAACATGAACTGAGGCTAAGACCCTATTGCTACCACAAAAAAACACAGATTTGCCTTTGCCATAGGATTTCTAGTGTTGCAGCCTGTTAGAAGGTTAATGATTTGCTATAGATCTATTTCATCATGCTCATTTATATCTTTACAATAAATTTCTTTCCATGTTTTCTTGCATATAGCATTGTTCAACATTTACTTTCCTAGATCAGAATTTATACTAGTTTGATGAACAGTTATGTTTTTTTAGTGTAGCTAGTTTCTTTGCTTGCTTAGCTTTAGAGCTTGATTTTTATTTCTCTTGTAATACATCTCTGCTCACAATAAGTCAACCAATCATCCATCACCATCTCTTTTTGATCCATGTACCATAGGTCATCCAAAGTCCCTCACAAATCTGCCCTAATTTTCTGCACTTTTCCCATGAACTTTCCTCTCCTTCCATGAACAAGTCCAACCATCTTTCTCTTCCCTAATATTCCTTGATGAACCTTAGACACCTCAACACATCATCCTAGCCATCAGCTACCATTTCCACCCATTTTACCACCTTAAAAACCTCTAAAAACAACTCTCGACATCCTCTTGTAGACCTCCTGTAGATCTCTTGCAGCCTTCTGTAGATTTTTCTGTAGGTGTCTTTTTGAAGTTTGATTGTAGGGAAATCCTCTAGAAGGCCACCTAGGACCTCCAAGGACCCCTCCACACCTTCCTACACCTCTGTAAACTCCAACGTTTCCCTTCATCTCCACCTAATCGCTGCCACATTCACCAACAAATAAATTACATGCATGACAATTTCACCTAAAAATACATAAAAATCCAAAAAGATGTTTTTTTCTCATTGCCTTCTAGAAATAGCTTGAATAGATGTTGCTTACTGTCTAAGTAGGTAATGGCATTCATTTTATGGTATTTCACCTCTCTTTTTGCAAAAGTAGGTTTAGCTAGTTGATTAGGGTTTGCTAGGGTTACTTCACATTTCAGTCTTCTTTCACTTTCTGCAAGTAGCGTAGCCTCTGTAGGTTAAGATTTCCCTTCTTTCATCCCATATAAAGCTTCTTCTAGAATTCATAGAATTTTGCTTGAGCTCCTAATGATCTTGCATTAGCTGACCAAGTGACAACTTACAGTAAGAACTAGTACCTGTGCATACAGAACCGTCGCTTTCAAGTTTGTTACGAACTATCGGGTTGATAAAAGGTAAAGTAGGAAGCGTAGGAGTTGCAACATTATTGATACAATACTAGTGCTCACCCTTATTGCATGCTTGATTGACCCTTGTTGTTGTTTGTGTGTGCTTCTTCCTAGGTTGAGACTATTCCCTCTCATCAAGAGGCTAACTTTACTCACCCCTTTTGATAGTAAGAGAACTCAGACATAGAGTTACATTATGCACTCACCATGAACACTCATCTCCCTTTCTTGAAGTTACAAGCATAACACTCTCATGTGTTGAACTCCAAGAGCTAAGGAAAATCTCTAATATAATGGCAATCGGGCCATCGTACTAGATGGGACTCCTACACCAAATGGTGTGAGCTCTTATTGGGACTTCATACCAAGGAGATCCCATGAATGTTGGCATGTCCAACATCATCAACACCATTGTTTATTATGGCCTTTCTATCTAATGGCATACTTTTGAATGGTGGCATGTCTAGTTGTATTCCTTCATAGAAAGTTGTGTGTTAGTTATCATCATCGGTGTTCAATATCTAATAATACACTGGATGATGGGGATTGAATAAATCACGATTAGGGTAGCCACCCTATTCCCTGTACTACTTTTCACTCTCATTATTATTGAATATTCTCATAGGAAAAACACTTTGCATTGTTTTAGGTTGTGCTATAAACCCTAAGGGTCTTCCTTTCAAAAATTTGTGTAACTTTTCACATTCCAGGATGGTGGGACTATAAATTCTTTTAGCAGGATGCTATATTGATACGAGGTCACTCCATAGTCCATTTCACTTTGGTAATTGTTTGTGCATCTCTCTATCTTGCATTGAGGAGTTCTTCTCTAGTTATTATAGTGGATTTTCTATTGGCTTGAAGGAGTGTTTATGTTTTGTTTCGCAATTGTGTTATTCGAATAGTGACTCTGTTTGCATAAAGGTTTCACACTTGACATCACTTTGGGTCCATGGCATCAAGGTTTTTGATTTAATTATTTCCACACTCGACTTAGCTAGTTAGCGTGATGAGTAAGTTCATACTCATACCTTTAAATTCTTATTTTGGAAGTAGTGACTCTTTACAAATTGTGGATTCCCTTTAGGGTTTGATTGAAGGATTTCTAACCAGAGTTTTGTTTTCACTTATGTTCTTGAGAACCTTGATATGGATGGTTGTAGTTTTGATTTCATTCCTCACAAGTATCAAAATAATTTATTCTTCTTTAATGTAATAGTTTGCTTGAGACATTTTTGTGCTACAAACTATTTATTAATCATACTTCTGTTTCGGGTGCATATACGACGGCTTTTGTATCGATAAAGTGTAGAGGAGTAATTCAAGTTTTTTTTCTTTATCAAAGGGATTTGAATCTGCCACTGAGTCTTACTCAAGTGTCTCTCTTTTCATTACTAGGCTGGGTCTTACACAGTTATGAAAAATGTGTCAAAGTGTATTTTATATTAAACCCTAGCTTGTTTGGCATTTGGGAATCACCCAACCATATCTCGATCTACTTTTCTCTATTGGAGTATACCATAATTTCTTCGTTAGGACGATTGTTGTGGGCCTCCACTATTGACTTTATTTAGATTATATATAGGGAAATTCTTATTTATATTTTATATTTATTCTACCTATTGAAGGGAACAAGGGTTTTTAATATATGAAAGCTCTCTATTTTTAAATACAAGAAAAGTTATTTATGTCTTTTTCTAATACAATGTATTTCGCATATATTAAAAACTCTCTAAGAACTTAGGCTCAATCCTTTTTCTATTCTCTTCAGTATAAGTTTATGTATATATACATAGGCATGTAGATAGTGTGTTCAATATTTCTTGTTTAGAACTGGAATACATTTTCTTTCTCTTAAATAACAAACATTTTTTATTTTGTTTTACCCATATTATATCAAACTACTATTTCAAAACTTCTTTGCCGTACACAAAATCTTTCAAAAATGTTCTAAGCCTATAGAGTTTTCTATCTTTTTATGTGTATATATTAAATACATATTTAATGCTAATTTTTTTGTTTTACCACTTATTTTGTAATACTAGACTAGAGAGACTCTGAGCATCTTTACAATGGGGAACCCATAGCCATTGTTTCTAACTCCTAACCTTTCATTTAGGACTGAAGGTTTCTAACTATAAGATTCTTTCCTATGGTTTTCTTTCTAGCTTGTATGATTTCCCCTTTGTTTCTTGCAAGAAATTACTATTGTAAGTAATATAGACGCACACAACCCATTCGAGGAAATTAGAACCTAAAAGGGGCCTCCTAAGAAAAAATAATAAAATAATAGGAAAATAATAAAATAAGAGTTATGAATTTTGGAGGGAAAAGAAGAAAAATATTTTTTTTAATTGTATTTTTGTCTTATTTCCTTATAGGTTTTCTCAAATTTTAAGTATCGACACTCGTTGGATGTAGAATTAAATTCCGCATCTAACGAGTACATTGAAAACAGGTGTTCAACATGTTTTGTTAATGTATATTAAATTTTTATTAATACGAGTCTTCTCAAAAATATGCATAATGGGTAATCGTTCGATGTAGAATTTAATTATGCATCCAACTTGTGTCCAGAGTTGAAATTTGAGTAAAACTATAAGGATATAAGCCAAAAATACAATTAAAGAAAATAATTTTTTTTTATTTTCCCTCCAAAATATTTACACGTACCTCCTTTTGAATTTAAAGGATTTTGATTGGTTTAGATATTATGTACATGAAAATTTGATGGGCACTTTTAGGCTGAAATTTCCTCTAATGACACTTTTATGTAAGGGCAGTTCGAATAAAACTTTCACTCCAAAATTTGAAACATTATACATCACCTGCAATCAATATAGTTAGTTAGTATAACCATTATCTATCATGTGGGTGTTTAGTTTTCTTCCTTTCACATGTCCCTAACTCTCCTATAGAGCACACAATTTGTTTCAAACAATATTTCATAACTATCTTCTTCTTTCCCACAAACACTTGAGCCCATACACAAGTACATGTTTTTATGTACAACATTTTCTACAAAACACACTATTAGTTCATATGATATGTTTTCCATATAAATGAATATATTCTCATATATTTCTACATTAAAAAATCTAACCTACATTTATCTTAGTACTTTTTGGAAAAGGTTAAAGGCGTCCACGTTCCACTCAACCGTGAAGCAAGAATTCACTGGGTCCCCTTGAGCTATCCATGAACTATTAGGAAAAATATTATTGTAGTCAAATTTATTCTCTATATTTTTACCTCCATAGCCCTTTAGTGGAATCCTGCTAATTTCTTCTTGGGTTCTACCATTATTTTTCTCCCAGCTGTATTTTCTTCTTCAAGAACCGTCTTTATCTCCCACAGTTATTGTTTCCATGGAATCCACACTATGGAATTTATGACAAGCCATAAAACATGTTGTTATCTTCCAATTTGTCTTTCTTCTCTTTTTATCCTAGAATAAACTAATAGAAGGGTGTTTTCCTTGTTTTATTTCGGCCTTACTAGGCACAATCAACTCCAGCTATTCTTCAAGGTTGTTATGGGTTAATCTCTCATGTTATCCTTTAACTTTTTCCTCAGCGGATTAACACATTAAAATAATTTCCTAATTTCATTATTTCCAAATAATATTTATTTTAGAATGTTCATCACATGTCATTTAATTTATTTAGCTAAAAATTAAATAAAACAAGTTATATAGTAATTTCCCCTAGGGTATTATATGCAATAAATTATAGTCATCAGAAACATCATGTTTTGGATATGATATGTACACAAGTTAACAAAATAAAAAATGTAAAATTAACTATAGCTAATCATGGTTAACAAATTTTCATATAATACTACTCAACATTAATGTAACACAAATAGATTGTTACATTAATGGTTGATCATGGTCAATGATGGTCAGCCTTGTCAACCCTCTTCAACCATTAATGTAGGATTAACATTAAAAATAATATAGCATCAACCATGGGAATTACATTAATTATCAATCAAGGTAAACCTTAGTTAACCATTATCAACCTCAACATCCCCCTTTTACCATAGTAAACAATAATCAACAATTAATAGAATTTGGTAATTATAATTAGTGATTATCAACTCTAGACAACACTCGTCATTTTTTTTTCAATATAATCAGAAAATGTGAAGCATAGTAAACCATGGACAACATGGAAAACATGGTCATTCATAACTTGAGAGCATATTTAATAGTAGTTAACCATTTCAATATAGGGTAAGGCAAGCTTAAACATGGTCACCAAGTTTATTCATGGTCAACTTTGTCAGTAATGTATAATAAATTAATTGTTACATTAGTGATTGACCACTGTCAATCATGGTCAACCTTGTCAATTCTCATAAATTGTTAATGTAACATTAGCATTAACACCAATTAGCATTAATCATGGTCAACCATGGCTGAAAAATGTTAATGGAACAATGCTTGATATTAATGTAACATAAATACACTGTGATATTAATGGTCACTAAAGTCGACCTCAGGCAACCATAGTCAATCCTCCTCAACCATGGTAAACGTTATGAATGAATTTCCACCATAATGAACATTTTCAACCATGATCAATCATTATCAGCCTCTCAACCCTCTTTAACCATAATGAACCATCATTAACTATCGAGAATCCTTAGTAATCATGGCTAACCATTGTCAACCATGGTCAAACCTTATCAAAAAAATTTAACCATAGTTAACCATACTTGGCATGGACAACATGGAATACCATGTTCATGGTCAACCATAACATGACAATATTTAACCATAACCAACCATGTACAAACATTGTGGAAACTAAGTTTCACTATTATCAAATGATGAGCCTCACCATTGGGTAATTATATGGACCTTAATACACCTCCAAGCTTATTAAAATCAACTCTTCTCATAATTCCTTACATATTTTAATTATATTTTGCTTAATGAGATGAGTAAAAGTAAGATGTTATGTCTAGTGGTCTAATGTGCATTGGTTGTAGGTTTTTGAGAACAAATCATGAAAATTTTGGCTAATTAAGGGTAGAAACGCGAATGAGACAAGGAGGAGAGATTGTAGGAGATAGATACTCCTCATTTAATCCTCACTCATTTGAATATTCCTACATCAAATCACACTAGCTTGGAGGTGCAAGCAGTCAATTCATGAAGGTCAAAAGGCAGTCGAGCTAGTGACAATTAAGAGCCAGTTCATCTTGAGTTTGGGAGCCAAGCCTCCCTGGATTTAAGGAAGTTGTTGGAGACTTCAGTTGTATAAATAAGAAGGCCTAGAGCTTCATTAGGATTTAGATTTTTGATGTAAGAGGATGAATCATTTTTGAATTCAAGACTTGTGGAAGCCATTGTTATGTAATTTTTCTAATATGGTAACGAGAATGAGCATTTCCTTGATCCAACACTGAGTTGACTCAAATAGCTTAAGCTCTTGGGTTAGGGTCCAACCCTAGTAGAAAATGCTCCTCTTCTTTTACTTTTATGCTTAGTTGATTTCATAAATTAATGGTTGAATTGGTTTTAGCATTATTTCATTGCAAGTAGCTGTGAATATGGATTCGTTTGCTTCCATTTTTGTCTTACTTTAGAAGCAGCTTAGAAAGATAAAGGAATACTAGAAATCTATTATCAGGTGGACATGGCCTCACTCCTCCCTTCAAGGACTATGGTTTGAAGAAAGAACTCCTATGCAGCCCCAAAGAGAAAAAAATCCGATTTCTCATGGAATTTACGGTTTTCTACTACTTAGGCCAACGTGTTTTCAGTTTTCAAGAATAGGATTCAACTATCATCTTTGATATCTTCAGCGTTTTATTAGATCTCATAGTGTTTCACATTATTCTGCAAGTATTTCCATACATGAGCTAGGCACATAGATCATAAAATTCTATTTTCTTTAGTTGATTGAAAATATTTCTTATTTGACATGAGTCATGGATAAATTTCAGTGATTGATGCGGTGCAGGAGTTCCAACAATGCAGGGAGATCTCATGACCAACAACCCCATCCTAACCTCATACATCTATGATCATCACTTTTTCCAGTAACTCCCTCAAACGATTCATCCTTTCAGAAGAACAATTTTCCTTGTTTGTTGAGAAAATCCAACCATCTTACAAACTCTGCTTTGAGTTATGAATAATTCTTAGTCACTACCTTTCCTTATTTCTCCCACCATTCACATTCCTTAAGCCCTACACCACCTTCCGAATCACTCCTATTTCTCTCGGCCGAATCGTGTAGGAATGCAAGGGATCCTGTAGGAGCATTAGGACATCCTGTAGGAGGTATCAGGACATCCTGTAGGACAACTTGCAGTGGCTTGTTTTAAGGGTGAATTGTGAAAAAATATCTAGGAGGATAGGAGAAGACCCATACTTGCCTCCCAAGCCATTTGACCCTTCACCACCATCTTTAACCTACCAACCACATCACCATGAGGATTTAGCATTCACATTGTTCACACAAAAAGGAAAAAAAGGAAAAAGGAGTTATTATGTTCATTTACATGCACAACAGTAGAGTGTTTGTTGATTTTTGATTGCATGCCTAGGATAGTAGGAATACATACATGTTAACTTAGCATACTTCTAAAGAAACGCCTCTTAGCAATTAGTTAGATGAGTGGTGTGTTTAAGCATTTGATTTCAGTCTTTCCTTACTACAATAGAGAAGATTTTAGTCATTGCAAATTTTCCTTTTCCTCATTGGTAATCAAGCTTCTTCTGAATCAATAGAATTTTGGTTTGAGAAACCATAGTGGTCTATCACCAAATTAAAAGTGAGAAAGAGTGGACCCATCACATCTACTTGTGTATACAACACTCTCATTTCCAAGTTTGTACAAACCTCAGGTTGATAAAGTAAACTTGGTAGCCCCAAGAGTTGCAGCATTCTTGCTGCAATACTCATTCTCATCACTTTTTGGCGTCGTTGTTGGGGAGGTGTCTAAGTAAGACGTGATTTCTGATTTCTTTCTTTCATTTCTTATCTCTGGCATTTTTCTATTAACTTCATTTATGCAAAAGTAATTGTAAGTGTTTTTATTTTTTTTCTATTCTACAAGTGAGATTTCATTCAGTAGTTAGTTTCTATTCAGGTTTTTATTTCAATTCTATAATTAGTCTCAATGCTTGAAAAAAAACCAGAAAACAAAACCAAAACACTTCTTTCATGCCTCGTAGGAATAGGGATAACTTAGGAAAATTTCTACCAAATACCCCCACCACTTCAAATAGCCAACCTTCCCTTTTCTTTAGTCGCTATGAGTTGGAGGATCCGTTAGGTGAATAACCATATATTTTTGAAGAGCCTACAGGGGGAGAAGAAGAAGGAGAGCCCATTCCAACTAACCTAATAGATGAAAATAAAAATGAAAGAGGAGATAGAGAAAGAATTGAGGGTGCTTTTCCCATCAGAGAAACTAAAAGGGATACCAATATGAAAAATATAATCCCCTCTACTCTTCCTCATTTCCATGGCCTGACCTTAGAACATCTAGATACTTTCCTGTTTGAGTTTGTTGTCATATGCAGAACTTATGATTACACCAATGATGAGGAGAAGTTGAAATTGTTCCTATCCTCTCAAGGATGTAACTCTATGTTGTTCATGGGTTTACCCGGGGATATCATCACAACCTGGGCTCAGATGCAGTAGGCCTTCAACAATAAGAATCAAACTACTGCAGGTCCAAAGACACTAAAGAGAAAAAATTTAGTATGACCTTGGGTAATGATGAATCCCTCGAGGATTATGAAGAAAGATTCCATCTTAGCTACAAAAGGGCCAGGTTCACTCTTGATCATAAGTCACTGAAGTTAGTCCTGCTCCGAGGGGTAAGGGAAGATCTTCTAGATACCCTAAACCTGCTAGTGTGAGGGGACTCAACCAATGGCCAGCTAATCCTCTTCCAACACATCCATAAAAGGTGAAATTGGAAATATGCTGGAAGATTTCAAGAGTGAAATGTTGCAAACCCTTTCCCTACAAATTGACACTATGAACATCAAGAGAAAGTAGGAGGAAGCAGAGAGATAATTAGCAATAATCTACCGTAGATACACAAGGAGGCACCCTAGCAATTAATGTCCATTAAAACTAATCTAAATCTTCTCGGTCTGTGAAGAAAACCACTCCACAGATAAGTGCCCTTCTCTACCTGAACTAAAAGTTGTGTAAGAGGGAACTAAATGGGTGACTGAACAACTCTACTACATAAATCAAAGGAGACCCCATGGGCCTCGACCATACTAGTAGGGAATTCAAGGGTCACCCCACTCATATTACAACCCTAACTAGAAAACATCCATTCCCTCTTGGGGGCATCCTGCTCATCCCTCCTGGTTTACACCTTCTTGGTCTTTTGCACCTCAGTACCATTCCTAACCGACCAACCACTCATTCTAGTCATATACTCTACCACAGTCTAAGTAGAATGAACAACCTTAGGGGTGGAGGCCCCCATACGATAATGCTCCAGCCTTATTTCCTTCACCTCCTACTCAACCACATCTTTTACACCCTGCTCCACTTAAACAACCTCAGATGCCTGCCTAGCCAAATCCAAACCCAAACAACAGACATGCACAACAAGTATATAGTGGAGAGACATCTTAACCTTCTTATGGTGTGGAGATTCAGGAAATCAACCTAAGTTCCAGGAGAGTACTCCCAAACATCCAACTTCCATCTCCACCTAGGGAGAGTGAGGAGGAAAGAGAGGAAATCATGCCTAGAGTGAATCCACCACCCTTTCCTGAGATATTAACTCATCTAGTTCAGCCCACCCCAGAAGAGAATGAACTTTTGGGTGAATTGAAAATTCTGTGTGTCAAAATTCCACTTCTCCAAGCCATCAAGGATGTATCTATTTGCAACAAATTTCTTAAGGAGAAGTTTTTTAAACGTTGAGGGAGGCGGAAAAGAGACACCCCTACCATTAATTTCATTCAATAATTGTTTGACATAATGCTGGGGCAGGTAATTTTCCCAAATTATTTGGACCCTAGAAGCCCTGTAGTAGATGTGCACAAAAATGGCACCATCATTCCACAAACCTTGGTTGATCTTGGGGTTACCATTAATGTAATGACTAAGGACATCGTGCTCAAGCTCAATCTCTAGGGTTCATTAAGAAAGACCACAATACTATTGCAACTTGTAGATAGTTCCACAGTAGCCCCTGAGGGGACTGTTGAGGATGTGATGGTGTCTATTGACTCTTGGGAGTACCCTATAGACTTCCTAGTTCTCTTACCTAAGGCCAATCTTAGTGGTTATCATCTCATACTTGGGAGGCCTTGGTTAGCCACTGCTGATGCCTACATTAGCTACAACAAAAGAAATATGACTATAAAAATTGGGCATCTGTCCAAGCAATTGGTCTTGTACCCTCTTTTTCAGCCATCTCTAGAACATGGCTTACCTTTATGGCTAGAAGAGGAGGAAGAAGATGGAACCTACTCAGCCCAACTCTATACCCTAGAAATTGCCATGGGAGGAGGACAGCTGGATGAAGATGATTTGATTGAACACATACTCGAAATTCCAACTCCCAACACCTTGTCCTTAGAGGAAGTAGTAAAGGAAACCAAGACCAACCATAATATTGATCTATGCTTAGCTGATTCAAACCCTACCCATGTCAAAATAATAGAATTTGGCCCTGAAAGAAATTTGAAAATCAACCCCTCTCTTTCTGTACACCAAGAAGAAAATTTATGCAACATGCTAAGGGAACATCTGGATGTCTTTGCTTGGGGTTACAAAGAAATGAAGGGAGTGCACCTCTCGATGTGTACTCACCACATTTATATCAAGGAAGGTTGCAAACTAGTCCGACAACCCCAAAGAAGAATGAATCCAGCTCTCAAGGATATAATCAAAGAAGAACTACAAAAGCTGATGGATGTAGGATTCATTTACACTATCAGATAGTGAGTGGGTTTCTCTCGATGGCCTGGCAGGGAAAAGGTTTTTCTCTTTTCCAAATGGGTTCAACAGGTACAATCAAATCTAGATTAGCCTAGAGGACTAGGATAAAACTACCTTCACCTGTCCTTGGGATACTTTCGCTTATAGGGACCTTCCTTTTCGCCTATGCAATGCCCCTGCCACTTTCTAGAGGGAAATCCTAAGTATCTTTGCCAAGCTAGTCCGTGATGTAGTAGAGATTTATAATGATGATTTTACACCCTATGGGAGTGATTTCCAGGACACTCTATCCAACTTGGGTAAGGTGCTGAAAAAATGCATTGAAGTGAACTTGTCCCTTAGTCTCGAAAAATGTGATTTCCTGATGACTGCAAGGACTATTCTTGGTCATTCAATGCCCCACAAAGGACTACAGATGGACCCAAATTAGATAGCCATCATCCAAAGGGTCCCACCTTTGCAAAATAGAGGGACGTTAGGAGTATTCTAGGTTTATTTGGATACTATAGGAGATTTATAAAAGACATTAGCAAGTTAGCTTCTCCTTTGTTTCAGTTATTGGCCAAAGAGTCTGACTTTGTATGGTCATAAAGCTCTCAAGAGGCCTTGGACACCCTAAAGGAAAAGTTGACCGTTGCACCTATTATTTGAGGCACAAATTGGGCCCTTCCTTCCCATATACATGCTGATGCCTCTCACAAAGACATAGGAGAAACTCTAGGCCAAATAGATGACAAGTTACCTTATGCCATTTACTTCATCAGTAAGAATCTGTCAAAAGCCAAACTGAACTACACAGTGACTAAAAAGGAGCTCCTAGATGTTGTGCATTCATTAAAAAATATAGGCATTACATTACAAGTTGCCAAACATTTATACATATTGATCATGTTGCAATTAAATACTTGATGAATAAACCTGATGTAAATGCCCAGATTATTAGATGGTTACTTTTATCACAATAGTTTGATCTAACTATTATTGATAAGCTTGGCAAGGAGAGTATTGTTGCATATTTTTTTATCGAGGTTGACTTTGCCTACAAGGGAGGAAGGAACGGTTGATGATTAGATACTAGATGACCACTTATTTGCCATTTCAGTTCTCTCTCCATGGTTTGTTGACATAGAAAATTACCTAGTGTCTGCATAGTTTCCACAAAAATTTTTCCTCCAAAGAAAAAACAAGATTGTGAGGAAGAGCGCCCCATTCACTTGGATTGGGGGAAACCTATTCAAACTAGGCCGAGATCAAATTCTGAGAAGATGTGTCAGGGAGGAGGAATTCTTTGAAATCCTTCTGACCTGTCACGATGGGCCTTGTGGAGGTTACTCTGTAGCCAAAATGACAACATTCAAGGTACTACGAGTTGGTTATTACTAGCCCAGTCTTCACCAGGATGTGAGGAGGTATACTAGTTAGTGTGATTTCTGCCAAACGATGGGGAAACCTACACCAAGGGATGAAATCCCTCTACAACCTCAAGTGACTTTTAAGGCATTTGATAAATGGGGCATGGATTTCATTAGACCGATTGACCCTCCATCCAGTAAAAAGAATTGCATCATTTTTTTCACTGACTATTTGACCAAGTGGGCTAAAGCCAAGGCCATCAAAGCAGCAATAGAAGAGAAAGTGGCTATGTTCTTAAGGGAAAATGTATTTTATAAGTTTGGGTACCCTAGAGAACTAGTCAATGATCAAGGCAGTCAGTTTACATCTCACATGATTGAAAATTTGTCAAGCCACCACAAGTTCAAGCATAGAACATCCACTCCTTACCACCCACAAGATAATGGGCAAGTGGAGGCAACCAATAGAACTTTGGAAGGCATTCTGACCAAGGTGATTAGGATTAGAAAAAATGATTGGGCATATAGGTTAGTTGAGGCCACTTGGGACTACAATACCACCTGGAAGACAACCATTGGATTCACTTTGTATGAGCTAGTCTATGGGAAGAAGGCCTTGTTGTCCATTGAATTTGAATACAACACCTTAAGAATGGAAATAGAGCTAGATTTAGATCTCACAAGGGAACAACAAGAAAGATTTCTCCAGCTGAATGGGATACATGAATTTAGAATGCAGGCTCTCCTACAAAAAGAGATGACTCAAGTTCAAAGGAAGATTTGGCATCACAGGAACATAAAGGACAAATAGTTTCAAGAAGGTGATTAGGCTTTATTATATGATTCCAAATACGAGGATTTTAAAGGCAAGTTAAGAACTAGATCATTAGGGCCTTGTGTCATAGACAAATGTCACGATAATGGTTTAGTACAGATAAAAACCATTGATGCAGAGGATATTCATTTAGTTTTCAATGGGCATAGATTGAAGGTCTACACGAAGCCCTTGTTAAAGAAAGAATTCATCAATGAAATCAACAAGACAGTGATGGTGGTGGAGCAATTCCTAGCTTCTACCCCATCAAGTCCCTAAAAAAAAATAAGGAGACTCAGGTGAAACCTCCATGAGGCACCTGAGTCCCACTGTTGGGTTGAAAACCTCTTGAGGCGGCCCAATGGTATCGAAAAAATAAAAAGAATAAAAAGGTCTCTCGGTGAAAACCTCTTTTGAGGCACCCAAGGTAAGCAGCTAGGATGAAAACCTCTTGGAGGTAGACTAGCTACTTTCAAAAAAGAAAAACAAAAAACAAAAAAAAGAGAGAAAAGAAAATTTTGAAAATGTTGTTTATAGGTTAGCAGGAGGAGGATCATAGCAACTAGAGAGGAGGAGAAGGACCTATGAAATTCATATTTTCATTCCTCCATCCCATATTCTTCATTATCCCTTCAATCCCTCCATTTATGAAATCCTCCATCTTAGTTTACATAGTCTCTGTGTTTTCTACATGGTTCCCTATAATCCTATAGGATTCCCTGAAAACCTACAGGAGTTTCCTATAGGAGTTACAATCGCTTGGGAATACCAAGAAAAGTGGCCGTAGAGCAAGGGGACGGCTAGGTTGTGTCAAAAAAATGAAATGTTTACTCCACCACCTCATCACCATTCCTCTCACCACCATGTTACCCCTGCATTCACCCAATAAGTCAGTTCTAAAAAGATTACAGTTAAAAAAAAAAAAAAACAATTAGAAGAAGGGGAGAATAGAGGACAAGGGGACAATACCTGAAGGTTATACCTCTCACCTACCAATCACTAGACCCCTTATCTACCCATGGCAACAACCCTCATGCTTCATAAGTGAATAAAAGAATGAAAGGTAGGGAAGAGGAAACTACTGGACATCCTATAGGTTTCTTGTACGAAATCTTGTAGCAGCCTATCCCATAAAAGAGAATTTCATAGGGTTTTAGTCATCTTGAGCATAGGGATGCCAATGATAAGGAAGCTCTTTTAGAGCTCAAAAATAGCAGCAGGGTCATCAGCATCACTCTACCTGCACATCAAAGGAAACAAGAATCAAAAGAGTTCAATACAAAAAATATGTAGCAAATATACAGCACAAGGACATCATTCTTCAACAATAAGAAACATCAAATCATCTTACCCACAGGTATTTCATCTTGATTATGCTCTCTCGTTAGCACGATATGATAAAAAATATAGGATTATGCAAGAGTTGGTTTTATAAGCAAAGGTGGCCAGTTAACTTGGCCACCTTCAGCTAGTTGAGAAGGAGAAAACAGTTAGACAACTCCACACGTGCTAACAGTCAAATCAATGGAAAAGGGATATAAGGCCAAAAATGGTTAAATTATGGATGATCGAAGTGGGAGATGATTACAAGGTAAGGAGGAATGATGGAGTGATAGTGGGACCAACAGTCCAAAAGTGGGTGCTCGTACTTCGGCATCCAACACACCATCCCATATGATCACGCATATGACATTAAAATAAAACAATGATTTCCATGCAAAGTTGGCATTTGCAATCTCGAGGATTCATCAAAACAAGGTTTCTCTCAGCCTATTGAATCAACATCTATAGGAAAGATAGTGAGTATTCTGCAGCGCAAAGGCACCTACATGATCCTACAGGAAAACCTATAGGAATACCTACAGGATACAGAGCAGTCATCTACAGAATTATCAGTGGGCATTTAAGGAGGAAGGATCAAAGGTTTTCCTAAATAGATAGTAACTGGGAGGTAGGAGCTATACCTTCCCATCTTTTCCAGTTAAAAACAAATAAAAAATCCTCGATTTTCTTAAAGGAAGTTGCAGTCTAGGAGAATTATATTGCAGTGGTCTCATTTAATCTATTTGACCCACTAGATTCTCGAATTATACCCATACGAGAATCCAAAATTACCAAAGAAAAATGGCAGGGGGTTTAATAAGAGGGACCCCACAAACATAGTAAGAATTCATCAGCACCCTCCTGTAGTAGAAATATTCACAAGGCACAATTGGATGGGTTTCTTTTAAAGAATGAGGGGATACGATGATGAGGTGGCCAGATACTTTTCTCTCTCACTCATACCCCTCATACCCCTCACTAGGAGCCATGCCACTACTATGGTGAAAGGCCTATCAGTAGAAATCACCCCTAAAATCATAAGCAGAATCACCACACTTCCATTAGGGTTACCTTAGAGAAAATAAGATAAGGGTAACAACACCCTTGCAAAGAATAAATTCTTCTTGGAAGGGGAGGAGGCATTGGAGGACAAAAAAGGGGTCAAAAGAGGAAGCCTTCAATACCATTGGAATCAAATTAGCTACCACCTCATTAAATATATATCATGTGAAGGGAGATACAGTGTGGTGTATGGATTACCATTTTAGGCTTCTCCAAGAACTGAGATTTGGAGTAGACACACCTCCTCAAAATAGACTAAGTATACCCTACTTTCTTCTTCAATCAATGATTAATATGAGCATCAAAGTGAATGAAGGAAAACATCAACAACTAGCCCATCATGGGTTAATCAAACTTATCCTACAAGATTCTCTCCAAAACCTAAGACTCCCTATTACATGGAGAAATTTCAGAGACATGCATGCATAAGGAGAAATAAAAGCCCTTGAATGTGACAAAAGCCCCACTACTAGTGAGATGGATGAAGAGGAAACATAGGAGGAAGAGAAGGACAAAAAGGAGGAGGAAAATGAAGAAGAGACAAAAGAAGGAACAAAAGAAGAAATAGATGAACATAGTGAGGAAATAGAGGAAGAAGAGGAAGAGAAGGACAAGGATGAAGAGGAGAATGGAAAAGAGGAAACATAATGAAAAGAAGAACAAAGGTCTATAGTTCCAGGGAAAGAGGGGGAAGAATCACAAATGGAATCCCTAGAACCCACTGAGAAAGAAACAGTGGCTACTCTTACTGCCCTATGTACACTTATCAAGTCAAAAGGGAAGAGACAGAGACAAACCCAATTGTACTTCTGGATGAAAAAAAGAAAAAGAAATAGGCAAGGAAGACCTCAAAAACCCACGAAAATTCGTATTGGCATTAAAGACTCACCAAATCAGCAAGAGAAGATAGCTCCTCTTCAGAAAAATCAAGGAGAAGGATCATCAGGACAAGCCTCTCTTAAATCTCCCATTGCCTATGTTAGGAGGCCTATCACAAGGTCTACCTCATCAAAGGGAAAGGGTCTCCTATAGGAGGCATAGAAGGACCTACAGGAACCCGAGGCCATCCTACAGGAAACTCTGCTAAACCTACAGGAAACTTAGAAAATGGACCAAGAAGGTATCACTCAACAAGAAACAAAGAATGAAGAGTGAGAACTAAGAGAACCCAGTCCTCAACCCAACCTTGACTCTTACTATAGGTTCATTGAAGGGGGTAGTGTCATCCCACAAAAAAAATTATCCCCTTATTCTTTCGGCTTGAAAAAGAAAGGGCAAGAATGCACAGGTGGATGCAAATTGCCAAATCTAAAAGAGTGGAGGATGTGGGCCACATGGAGGAGAAAGTAAAGGAGATGGGCAGAGAAGTGAGAGGCATAAGGGAAAAAGAGGCAATGATGAAAGCTCAGTTGGAAGCAAAGAATTCATGGCTAATGGGACAATTACAAGAAAGGGAAAGCCAATTGAAAACTATGGCCAATTTATCCTTAGAGATAATCCAGTGCAGGATGCCAACAAAGTCTTATGCCTTGTATCTTAAGGAACAATGGCTACAATTTCAAATTAAGACTTCGGCACAGAGAGCACTATGCCTTTCCAAGACTATAGACAATTCATTGATCTCTGTGATCAAAGTACCTTAGATGATAGAGAAAAAATGTTTGAGTTTTACCAACACAACTTGGCATTGATAGATTTAAATGTGTGGGACCCAAATTCAAAACAAGGGGACTTGCAATTGATGGCCTTAGCATCATGGATGAATCATGAGGAGGTAAGAGTTGCAAAGATGAAAAAAGTAAAGGAAAGAGAAGAGACATAACCCCTCATGATAAGAGCTGAGCAATCTAACCCAATGGTTGTCATCAACACCCACAACTTGATTGGAAATGACCCTAAGATTGCACGTAGGTACCTTGCTGCCCAAGAGCAAGTAGTTTCACACTTTGAAGACATGTTCAGGTTGTTAGGAGATGACAGCATGCAAGCTTTCCAAAGGAGATGGAACACCTTAGCTTATAGCCTGAAAATCAGATAATACCATTCTCCTCAGAGAATGAAAGAAGCACTAAACTAAACACCCATGTACACGGAAGCTCTACAAAGACTCAAAGTCAATTGGATTGGCTTGAGACTTAGTCCACCACTTCTCTTAGGAATGTTGGAAGTAAGGAAAGAAGAGGAAGAAAGAAAGCAGTGGGAAGGGATAGAGAGGAAGGCATGATTTTATTCATATGAAGAAGAAACTATAGCAAAAGCATGTGATATCAGGGAGGCCACTAAAGCAATGAAGAACATGGATATAGATTAAGTTTCTCAGAGGATGAGAAACACTTTCAGTAGGGGGCTGATGATGAGCCTCATCGTTGGGCCACTATATGGACCTTAATACACCTCCAATCTTATTAAAATCAACTATTCTTATAATTCCTTACATATGTTAATTATAATTTGTTTAATGAGATGAGCAAAAGATGAGAAAAAGTAAGATGTTATATCTAGTGGTCTAATTTGCATTGGTTGCAGGTTTTTGAGAAAAAATCAAGGTGATTTTGGTTAATTAAGGAAATAAAATTGAATGAGACAAGGAGGAGAGAATTTAGGAGATAGATCCTCTTTATTTAATCCTCACTCATTTAAATATTCCTCGATCAAATCACATTACCTTGGAGTTGCAAATAGTCGAGTCATGAAGGTCAAAAGGTAGCTGAGCTAGTGACAATTAAGAGTGAGTTCATCTTGAGTTTGGAAGCCAAGCCTCCCTAGATTAAGGAAGTCATTGGAGAATTTAGTTGTATAAATAAGAAGGCCTAGAGCCTCAATAGGATTATGATTTTTGATGTAAGAGAACTAAGGCGTTTTCATGTTCAAGACATGTCGAAGACATTGTTATGTAATTTTTTTGATATGATAATGAGAATGAGCATTTCCTTGATCCAGCACTGAGTTGACTCAAAAGGCTTAAGCTCTTGGGTTAGGGCCTAACCCTAGCAGCAAAGGCTCTTCTTATTTTAGTTGTATTCTTAGTTGATTTAATAGACTAATGGTTGAATTGGTTTTAGCATTATTTCATTGCAAGTAGTTGTGAATTTGGATTAGTTTGCTTCCATTTTTGTCTTACTTTGGAAACAACTTAGAAAGATAAAGGAATACAAGAAATCTATTAGCAGGTGGACTTGGCCTCACTCTTCCCTTGAGGGACTATGGTTTTAGGAAAGAACTCCTATGCAGCCCCAAAAAGACAAAATTCTGATTTCGCATGGAATTTATTGTTTTCTACTACTTAGGCCAACATATGTTCAGTTTTCAAGAATAGGATTCAACTTTCATCTCTGATATCTTCATACTTTTATCAGATCTCATAGTGTTTCACATTATTTTGCAAGTATTTCCATGCATGAAGTAGGCACCTAGATAATAAAATTCTATTTTCTTTAGTTGATTGAAAATCTTTCTTATTTGACATGATTCATGGATAAATGCCAATGATTGATGCAACACAAGAGTTCCAACAATGCAGGGAGATCTCATGACCAACAACCCCATCCTAACCTCATCCATCCATGATCATCACTTTTTCCACTAACTCCCTTAAACGATTCATCGTTCCATAAGAACAACTTTCCAGGTTTGTTGAGCAAATCCAACCATCTTACAAACTCTGCTTTGAGCTACGAATAATTCTTAGTCA
Organism: Pinus taeda; assembly: GCA_000404065.3. Lineage (NCBI taxonomy): Eukaryota > Viridiplantae > Streptophyta > Pinopsida > Pinales > Pinaceae > Pinus > Pinus taeda. The sequence continues at coordinate 182,592 of APFE030521703.1, read as the reverse complement.
CTACCTTGCCTTATTTCTCCCACCATTCACCTTCCCTAAGCCCTACACCATCTTCCAAATCACTCCTATTTCTCTCGATTGGATCATGTAGGAATACAGGGGATCCTGTAGGAGCATTAGGATGTCCTGTAGGAAGTATTAGGACATCCTGTAGGACAACTTGTAGTGGCCTATTTTAAGGGTGAACTGTGAAAAAATATCTAGGAGGATAGGAGAAGACCCATACTTTCCTCCCAAGCCATTTTACCCTTCACCACCATCTCTAACCTACCTACCACATCACCAAGAGGATTTAGCATTCACATTTTTCACACAAGAAGGAAAAAAAGGAAAAAATAGTTATTATGTTCATTTACATGCACAATAGTAGACTGTTTGGTTATTTCAGATTGCATGCCTAGGATAATAGGATTACATACATGTTAACTTAGCATTATTTTGAAGCAAATCATCTTAGAAATTAGTTAGATGAGTGGTGTGTTTAAGCATTTGATTTCAGTCCTTCCTTACTACACTAAGCAAGATTTCAGTTAGTGCAAATTTCCCTTCTCTTCATTAGTAATCAAGCTTCTTTTGAATCAATAGAAGGTTGCTTTGAGAAACCATAGTGGTCTATCGCTAGCTTAGGAGTGACAAAGAGTGGAACCATTGCATCTTCTTGTGTATACAACATTGTCACGTCCAATTTTGTACAAACATTGGGTTGATAAAGTAAAGTTGGCAGCCTCAGGAGTTGCAACATTCTTGCTGCAATACTGGTGGTCATCACATGATCAAAAGCTTTAGCTATGGTCAGTGTTTCTTAGTAACATAATAGAAATACATTATTTCACTAATGGTTGACCACTGCTAATAGTGGGTAACCTTGTGACCCCTCTCCAACCATTAATGTAACATTAGCTTAATATTATCATTAAAGCTAATGTAACATCAACCATGGTCAAGCATGATTAACAAAGATGAATGTAACATTAATGGAAATGTCAGGCAAACTTAAATAGACCATGGTCGACCTTGTGAACGAAGGTCAACCATAGTCAACCTCATGAACCGTATTGAACCATAGTCAAGAATCGGCAACCCTTAGTAGCCATGGTTAACCATTTTCAATAATGGTTAATGTTCATAAAAAATCCTTAATCATATTCAAACAATATCAACCATAGTCAACCATGGTCAACATGGACTTCCATTTTCATGCTCAAAAAAAAATTTACCATATTTGACCATAGTTAGCCATGTTCAAATATGGTTAAGAAAGAATAGTCACGGTCAGACATTTTGACCATGTTTAGTGATGATCAATCTTGTTGTACAATGTGACATAACTACATTGTTATATTAATGGTTGACCATGGTAATCATGGTCAACCTTGCCACCCCTCTCCAACCATTAATGTAGCATTGACATTAACACAAATCTAACATCAACCATGGTGAACTATACTTGACATACGTTAAATTAAAAATTTATAAAATTAATGTAACATAAATACATTATTACATTACTAGTTGAGCATGGCCATTCATTGCCCACCTCGTTAACCATGGTCAATGACGGTTGGAAAAAATTAATCTAAAACACATCCACATTAACGTAACATAAACACTGTTACATTAATCATCAACCACATCTTACCTCAATCAACCATGGTCAACATTGTTAGTGAAAAGAAACTATAGTTAGCTTTGTCAACCACAACTAGCTATTTCCAACCTCAACAATCATCATAAAAAAATTTCAACCATGCTCAAAAAATGTCTACTATAGTTAACCATGGTCAACATGGTCAACATGAACTACCATGTTCATGCTTAGGCATAACATGACCATATTTAACCATAGCTAACCATGTTCAATAAATTTTCACATTCTCTAACCATGGTCAAACATGGTTGCCAAGTTCACCAATGGTCAATGTTGTTTAGTAATGTAAGATAAATGCATTTTTATGTTAAAATTTAACTATGGTCAATCAAGGTCAACCTAACTAACTCCCTTGAATGATTTATCTAAAAATAATATAGACATTAATGTAGCATTAACATTAACACAAATGTAACATCAACCATGGTTAACCATGGTTGACAAAAATTAATGTAACAATTCTCTCATTAATATGACATAAATACATTACTAAACTAATGGTAAACAAATGTCAACCTTGATCAAGGATGGTCAACCTTGTCAATAGAGGTCAACCATAGTCAACCTCATCAATCATCAACAACCTTTTCCAACTATGGTTAACCATTATCAGCAATGGTCAACCATAGTTGACAAAGGTTTTTAACAACTATTTCTGGGCAATGTTGCATCCTTACTATTTATTCCTTCTGATTGATGGATTTCTCACCTAGTCCCGAGGATGAACCACATTAGTTGGTTCGAAACGTTGACCAAATCCTATCAATGTGATTAATCCAAAAGACTTTCTTCTACATTATGGATCACAAAAGTCTTAGATCTAACAATGGTCAACCCTTATCAAAAATTTTCTACCATAGTGTGACAATGTCTACAATAGTCAACCATTTTTAGCATGGACTACCATGTTCATCATCAACCATGACTTGCAAATACTTGACCAAAGTCAATGATGTTCAAACATAATCACTAGGTTTAGCCATGGTCCACCATATTCAATAATGTAATAAAAGTACATTGTTACATTAAAGGTTTACCATGGTCAATGATGGTCAACCTCATCAACCTTCTTCAACCATTAATGTAACATTAACACTAATACCAATGCAGAATACAACATGTTTAACCGTAGTTGACAAACAATAATTCCATTGAGAGGTGTTGTACATGATAGTGTGAAGGAGATGTTGTCATATAATGTTACATTTAAAAATAATAAAATAATACTTACATTAACAAATTTAAAATATAGCAATAATTTAAAACATCAATGTTGGCCATAAATAAAATACTTCAATTTTTTCCTTAATTTTACGTCAACTTTACATAGAAATAAAGCGATTGAAACTAGAAAAATGTGCTTACCTTATAGTATTAGGGAGATATGTAATATGGAGTTGGAAAATGACATGTAAAAATAATTGTATTGATACTACATTATTTATAACTCATTATATTATCGGTTGACATGTAACAAGAATATGTTTATAACAAAAAATATTTTACTATTATTCATATAAATAAAATATTCCAATATCCATATTAAATGACATAATTTTGGTCAATTTTATTAACAATTTTTTTTTTTTGTAAGCTTGGTAGTACCTATTCATTCATTCATTTTAATAATCAAGCAGGTTACAGTCAGAAGAAATGTTCAGTTCCCTCGACCGACCCAGTGGGAAACCATGTTCATTGGCCACCGAACTGCGTTATATGCCATCCAAAACTTAAATAGTTTGAGTCTGTATATCAAATCCTTATAGGACTTGTAGTCTAGAAACCATCTACTAAGCATAAAACTATAAACATAAATGCTACTTGACATATACATCAAAACATAAGTGAAAATCATAACAGACAGGACCTTCCATCATCTAATCATCTGATGATTCCATGGGAGCAAGATCTTTTGCACTTGAGCCTGGAAGTTTCAATTGAGGAAGACGAGGAATGTAGCACTCAATGTGGCCTGACTGAGCATTTTGGTGTTGAAGTTGGAGTTGAATCAAATGAATTTCTTTTTGAATGTCATTAAGACTAGGATCCATATTCACATAAATAGTGAGACAGGAAACCATTACTTTGGCAACAATTCTTTTCATTAGCTAGAAAAGGTGAACAAGCTGTTTATACAGAGTGAGGCATCTGAGGGTGTATCCCAGATCAGGGATTACACCGCTGTATTCCTCTGTCAGCAACTGTATCTGAGCTTTATGGTTTAATTCAACCTCCCAGGTGGATATCGGTTGATTTACCTAGGCTAGGGTCCCCTCATAATAGGATTGGAAAGTGTTTTGCAGGATCTCTGAATCAAACTTTCTACCATGTTGGCGTAGGGGATTTCTAAACATCGATCCTTTTTTGTTACACTTCCCCCCCTTATTTTGATGACCCCAATCTCTGCGCTGAGAGGGACCAACACCAATAGGGGTGTTCAACATGATGGACAATGTTAGACCATCCTTTGTTAACTTACTCTCACCTACCCACACTCTAGACCCAACACACTATGCAGAGGTCAGAGGGAGAAGCGACTTAGCTCGACCTGGATTAATAAAAATACATAAAAGCGACATACAATAAAACTTCAACTTAATATAAGGATCGAAGGACATAGGCATCATTCTGCTACACTACACCAAACCACGAACCGATAACCCGAACCAATACTCAAAGGAAAACATGAACCAACCCATAGTGTGAGGTGCCTTCAAATTGTTAACCACAACCCCACTGCACTCCTTAGCCTAGAGTCTTACTGTCCTCAGGGTTTTCCAATTAAAATTAAACTCATAATTATGGAGCTCACATTCTAGATGGAGAGTAAATAGAGTAGATAAGACCTAGAACCCATGAAACATGCCCATACGAGATAACAAATTACCATACAAGAAGGCGAGCGACATAACATAGTCGAGAAAGCTAGTAAATGCTATCATAGAAACTTTCGAATTCACCATTTTTAATTTTCCCCTCCAAATGTAAGGTGGACAACTAATGTCAGGCCCCGACCTAGGGAAAAGGATAAGCATATGAACATACCAGACCAATTGTGCTATCCACAAGCTAAGACAAACTACAACAGAGTTTCCTCCCCATGCTCTGGGTGCCATGAACCAACTTACTATTGTCTCAAACCTCCTAATATACCTCTAGCACCGGATTGAATGTCAGATAGATGGTTGCACCTATTCCTTGACTCCCACCACCTGGAGATTTAAGTTGTTGCCACACTTGACTTCACAGATCCATTGAGATCTTCTGTTCTTATTTTCATTAAGAAGATGGTGTGTGTGAGGGTGTTGGAGAGTTTGCCCACCTTCCCTTACATTAATTCGATTAATCATGTCTACAATCCCCATGCGGATCCCTAGTTGGCTGGCACCCTGATCGAGAGATCTTTATTAACAAAATTTATCTTCATTCATAAATAAAAACTTTCAATGTCAATATTATAGACTGTAATTTTATTTCAAATTTATATAAAGAAAAACAAAGTAATTTTAATTTAAAAAAACTTATATTTTCACTTTCTATTGGAATGTATATGTATAGTTTATTATATTCTTCATAACGAGTTCATATATAAAATCTGAAGAAAATATTAATAAAAATAAAATAATAGAAAATTTTAGGTGTGAATTTTAGCCCAGGGGAGATATTTAAGGGGTTTTATAATTTGAAGGGGCAAATTGTTTATATTACACTATATTTTTATAGCTTGCCTAGAAATTATTTAAAAAATAGTTAAATATTTTATTTTAGCCACCAATATTATGAAAAATAGGTGCTATAAAACAAGATTTTGGCTCTTCAAATTTCATTCCAACCTTGACTTCTCCTCTTTAAATTTCATTCCAACTCAGTGGGAAACCAGGTTTCTTGGCCACCGAACCACATCACGTCTGATCCAATAATTAAACAGTCTGAGTTTGTCTATCAAAGCCTTATAGGTCTTATAGTCTAGAAACCATCTACTAAGCATAAAGCTATAAATGGAATGCTACTCAACATATACATCAAAACATAAGAAAAAATGATAACATATAGGAACTTCCATCATCTAATCATTTAATGATTCCACTGGAGGAGGATCTTTTGCAATTGAGCCTAGCAGTTGGGATTAAGGAAGAGAAGGAATGTGGCACTTAATATGGCTTATGTGAGCGTTCTAGTGCTGAAGCTATTTTTGAATGTCATTGAGACCAAGATCCATATTCACAACAATAGTGAGAGAGGAAGCCATTGATTTGGGAACAATGCTTTTCATGAGCCAAAAAAGGTGAACAAACTGTTTATAGAGAGTGAGGCAACTGTGGGTGTATCCAAGATCAGGGACTACACTACTCCTGTCCTTCGTCAGTGGCTCTGTCTCATATTTCTAGTTTAATTCAACATCCCAAGTCAAGATTAGTTGATTCACCTAGCCTAGCGTGCCCTCGTAATATGCCTGGAAAGTGTTTTGCAGGATCTTTGTATCTAATTTTCTACCACGTCAGTGTGGGGTGTCTCTGGACATAGAGCATTTTACATTACCCTTGCCACCATGATTTGTACAACCATGGCCTGTGCACCCATAGGGGCCAATGCCAGGAGGGGCCTTCACCATGATGGACAATGTCAGATCACCCTTTGTCAACTTACTCTCACCTACCCGCACTCATGACCCGACACACTATGCAGAGGTCAGAGGGAGAAGGGACGTAGGTGGACATGGATTAAAAAAATAAATAAAATCAACATACAATCAAACTTATAGTTAATATAAGGATTGACGAATGTAGGAATCGTCACGCTACACTGCACCACACCATGAATCGACAACCCAAACAAATACTTAGAGAAGAAGACAAACCAGCCCATAGTGTGAGGTGTCTTCAGATTGTTAACAATGACCCCCCGTGCACTCCTTAGCTTGAAATCTACAGACCTTGCCTGGTCCAGATGCCTTTACCCTTACTTTCCTTAGGGTTTTCCAATTAATCTTAAAGTTAGTGTTATGGAGCTCACATTCAGTATGCAGAGTAAATAAGACCCAAAACCCATGAAACATGCCCATACGAGGTAGATTGCAATAAAAGATGGAGCTCAACATACATAGTCACGAAAGCTAGCACATGATATCACAAAAACTTTCCAATTCACGATTGCTCCTTTTCCCCTCCAAATGAAAGGTGAATAACTAATGTCAACCCCCAACCGAGGGAAAAGGATAAGCATAAGAAAATACCAGGCCAATTGCGCCATCCGCGGGCTAAGATAATCTATAACAAAGTTTCCTCCCCATGCTCCCAACACCATGAACCAAAATACTATTGTCTTAGACCTCGTAAGGTAGCTTTAGCACTAGATTAATTGTCGAACAGATGGTTGCACGTGTTCGCCAACGCCCACGACCTGGATATTTAAGATGCTTCCATACTTCACGTTGTGGATCAATTGTGATATGTTTTCATTCTTTTAATTAAGGAGATAGTGCTTGTTAGGACATCAGAGAGGCCGCCCACCTCCTCTTACATTAATTTCATTGAACATGTCTGTGATCCCCATGTGATTCCTAAGTTGGCGCGCACCCCGGTTGGGGGCACTTTATTAACAAAACATATTTTCATTCATAAATAAAAAATTTCAATGTCCATATTAGAGAATATAATTTTATATCAATTTTATATAAAGAAAAACAAAATTTTAAGGGAGAATTTTAGCCCACTAGAGAAATTTAAGGGGCTTTATATTTTGGAAGGGTGAATTTTATATATTACACTTTTTTTATAGTTTTCCAAAAAATTATTTAAAAAATAGTTAAATATTATATTTTAGCCACCAATATTATGAAAAATAAGTTCTACAAAACAAGATTTTTCCGCTTCAAATCTCATTCCAACCCCAATTTCTCCTCTCCAAATTTCATTCCAACCATGATTTCATTCCAACCCAGTGGGAAACCAAGTTTTTTGGCCATCGAATTGCATTATATGCCATCCAAAACTTAAATAGTTAGAGTCTGTCTATCAAAGACTTGTAGGAGATATAGCCTGGAAACTGTCTACTAAGCATAAAAAAATGAATAGAAATGCTACCCAACATATACATCACAACATAAGAAAAAATGATAACAGAAAAAACCTTACATCATCTAAATCATATGATGATTCCATCAAAGCAGGATCTTTCTGCACTTGATACTGATAGTTCATATCGAGATAGACAAGGAATGTGGCACTCGATGTGGGCTAGGTGAGCATTATGGTGTTAAAGCTAGAGTTGAATCAACTAAAGTTCTTTCTGAATTTCATTGAGACCGGGATGTGTATTTGCAACAATACTTAAATAGTAATCCATTTCTTTGGAAACAATGCTTTCCATGAGCCAGAGAAGGTGAACATAATGTTTATATAGAGTGAGGGGACTGTGGGCGTATATATGATTTAGGGATTACACCACTCCAATCCTCTATCAGCAGCTCTATCTTAGATTTCTGGTTTAATTCAACCTCCTAGGCCAAGATCAGTTGATTCACCTAAGATAGGCCCCCCTCGCAATAGGCCTGGAAAGTATTTTGTAGGATCTAGGCACCCGATTTTCTATCGTGTTGGCATGGGGGCTTTCCAGACATTGAGCCTTTTTGGTTACCCTTATCACTCTTATTTTTATGACCACAACCTCTATGGCCAAAGGGACCAACACTAGGAAGGGTCTTCACTATGATAGACGATGAGAGACCACCCTTTTTCAACTTACTCTCACCTACCCACACTCGAGACACAACAAATTGTGGAGAGGTCGGAGAGAGCAATGACTTAGGTCGACCTGGATTAAAATAAGTAGATAAAATAGACATACAATCAAACTTGTAATGGATATGTATAGTTTATTATATTCTTAATATCGAGTTCATAGATAACATCTAAAGAAAATATTAATAACAATAAAATAATAGAAAATTTTAAGGGCTATTTTTTTATATTACATTGGTTTTTTATAGTTTGCGATAAAATTATTTAAAAAATAATTAAATATTGTATTTTAGCCACCAATATTATGAAAAATAAGTGCTATAATACAAGATTTCGCCTCTTCAAATTTCATTCCAACCCGTATTTCATTCCAACCCAGTGGGAAACCAGGTTTGTTGGCCACCAAATTGCATTATAGGCCATCCAAAACTTAAATAGCCCGAGTCTATCTATCAAAGCAATATAAGACTTATACTCTGAAAATGATCTACTAAGCATAAAACTATAAATACAAATTCTACCCAACATATAAATCAAAACGTAAGAAATAATGGTAACAGACGAGGTCTTCCATCATCTAATCATCTGATGATTCCACTGGAGTAGGATCTTTCCCACTTGAGCCTGGTAGTTCGGATTGAGGGAGACATGGAATGTGGCACTAAATGTGGCCTAGGCGAGCATTTTGGTGTTGAAGCTAGAGGTGAATCAATTGAATTTATTTTTTAATGTCATTGAGACCAAGATCCGTATTCACAACAATAGTGAGAGAGATCCATTACTTTGGCAACAATGCTTTTCATGATCTAGAAAAGGTGAAAAAATGGTTTATATAGATCGAAGCAACCACGAGAGTATACAAGATCAGGGACTACATCGCTCCTGTCCTTCATTGGTGGCTCAATCTCATATTTCTGATTTAATTCAACCATCGAGGTTGAGATCAGTTGATTCACTTGGGCTAGGGTCCACTTGTAGTAGTTCTGGAAAGTGTTTTGTAGGACCTCTACATTTTATTTTCTACTGCATTGATGTGTGAGCTTTCTAGACATTGAGTCTTTTCTGTTACCCTTACCACCCTGAGTTTTACAAACAGCACCTCTGCGCCCAGAGGGACCAAAACCAAAATGGCTCTTCACAATGGTTGACGATGTTAAACCACCCTTTGTCAACTTACTCTCAGCCACCTCTGCTCGAGATCCAATAGATTGTGCAAAGGTTAGAGGGAGAAGCAACTTTGTTGGACCTCGATTAACAAAAATACATAAAAGTAATAGACAATCAAACTTAGAATTAATAGAAGGATCGAAGGACATAGGAATCACTATGTTGCACTACATCACACCATGAATCAAAAACCTGAACCAATACTCAAAGGAAAACATGAACTAGCCCGGAGTGTGAGGCTCTTTTAGATTTTTAACAATGACCCTCCTGCACTCCTTAACCTGGAGTCTGTAGACCTAGTCTGGCATAGATGCCTTTATCCTTACTTTCCTAAGGGCTTTCAATTAAACTTAAACTCATAATTATGGAGCTCACATTCAACATGCAGAGAAAATAGAGTAAATAAGGCCCATAACCCATGAAAGATGCACATATGAGCTAACGGATTTCCATAAAAGACGGAGAATGACATAACATAGTCGAGAAGGCCAGTACATGTTATCAAATAAACTTTCCAATTCACCATTGTTCCCTTACCCCTCCAAAAGAATGGTGGATAACTAATGTTAGCCCCCAATTCAGGGAACAGGATAAGCATAAGAACATACCAAACCAATTGTGACATCCACGAGCTAATATCAACCACAACAGAGTTTCCTCCTGTATCCATGAACTAGAATATTATTGTCTCAAACCTCCTAAGATAACTATAGAACAAGATTGAATTTAAGACAGATGGTTGCACACATTCCCTGAATCCCACCACTTGCGGATTTAAGATGTTTCCATACTTCACGTCATGGATCGATTGTGATCTGTTGTCATTCTTTTCATTAAGGAGATGGTACATGTGAGGGCATGGGAGAGGTCGGCCACCTATTCTTACATTAATCCGATTGAGAATGTCTGCAATCCCATTGTGAATCCCCAACTAGATCGCACGTTCATCGGGGTAACTTTATTAACAAAACTTACTATTAGTCAAATAAAAAAATTCAATGTCAATATTACAAAATATAATTTTATATAAATTTTATATTAAAAGGAAAACAAAAGTAATTTTAATTAAAAAAAACTTGTATTTTCACTTTCTATTGTAATGGATATGTACTAGTTATTATATTCTTAATATCAAGTTGATATATAACATCTAAAGGAAATACTTAATAAAAAATAAACATCAATAGAGAATTTTTTGGGGGAAATTTTTTTCATACTTACACTAGCTTTTATAATTCGCCAAATTATTTTTTAATAATTAATTAAATATTGTATTTTAGCCACCATTATTATGAAAAATAAGTGTTATAAAACAAGATTTCGGCTCTTCAAATTTCACTCCAACCATGATTTCATTCTAAACAAGTGGGAAACTAGGTTTTTTGGGCACCGAAATAAATTATATGCCATCCAAAACATAAATGGTCTCAGTCTGTCTATCAAATCCTTATAGGAGTTATAGTTTGGAAAGCATCTACTAAGCATAAAACTATAAATAGAAATGGTACCTGACATATACATCAAAACATAAGGAAAAATGATAATAGGTAGTACCTTCCATCATCTAATCATCTAATGATTCAACCAAAGTAGGATCTTTTTCACTTGAGACTGGTGGTTTGGATTGAGGCAAATAAGGAATGTGGCACTAAATGTGGCCTAGGCCAGTGTTCTGGTGCTAAAGCTAGAGTTGAATCAATTGAAGTAATTTTTGATTGTCATTGGGTACCGGGATCCATATTTTAAGCAATAGTGAGAGAGGAAGCCATTTCTTTGGTAACAATGCTTTTCATGATTGAGAAAAGGTGAAAATTCTATTTATATACACTGAGGTGACCATGCCTGTATCTGAGATCAAGGATTACACCGCTCTAGTACTCCTTCAATGGCTCTATCTTAGCTTTCTAGTTTAATTCCACCTCCTAGGTCGAGATCAATTGATTTACCTAGGCTAGGGTCCCCTCATAATAGCCTTGGAAATTGTTTTATATCATCTCTACATCCTATTTTCTACCACATTGGTGTGGGGGATTTCAAGACAACGAGTGTTTTCCGTTACCCTTACCACCTTGATTTTTACAACCACGACCCCTGTGCCAAGAGGGAGCAACACTAGGAGGGGTATTCACCATGATGGACAATGCTAGACCACTCTTTGTCAACTTACTCTCACCTACCCACACTTGAGACCCAACGCACTATGTTGAGGTCAGAGAGAGTAGTGACTTAGGTGCACATGGATTAACAAAAATTCACATTAGAAACATATAATTAAACCTAGACATAATAGAAGGGTTGAAGGACAAAGACATCATCATGCTGCACTGGACCACACCATCAATCCACAACTCGAGCCAATGCTTAGAGGAAAACATGAACCAACCTAGAGTGTGAGGCACCTTCAGATTTTTAGCAACGGCCCCCCTGCACTCCTTTGCCAGGAGTCCACAGACTTGGCCTGCCCTAGATGCATTTACCCTTACTTTCCTTAGGGTTCTCCAATTAAAGTTAAACTCAAAATTATGGAGCTCACATTCAACATGTAGAAGAAATAGAGTAAATAAGACCCAAAACCCATCAAACATGCCCATACGAGATAATATATTGCCATAAAAGAAGGAGATTGACATAACATAGTTGAGAAAGTTAATACATGTTGTCACAAAAAACTTCCAATTCACCAATGTTCCTTTTCTCCCTCCAAATTCAAGGAAGATAACTAATGTCAGCCCCCAACTCAGGGAAAAGGATAAGCATAAGAATGTACCAAAGCAATCGCGCTATCGACGAGCTAACACAAACCACAACAGAGTTTCATGTCTATGCTCCTAGTGCCATGAACCAGAATACTATTGTTTCAGACCTCCTGAGGTACCTGTAAAACCATATTGAATGCTAGTCATATGGTTGCACATGTTCCCCAACCACCACCACCTAGACATTTAATATGTTTCCATACTTCACATTGTGGATTTGTTCTGATCTGCTTTCGTTATTTTCATTAAGGGGATGGTGTGTGTAAGGGCGTGGGAGAGATCACCCACCTAACCTTACATTAATTTGATTGATCATGTTTGCAATCCCCATGAGGATCCCTAGTTGGATTGCACCCTAATCGGGGGAACTTTATTAACAAAACTTATTGTCATTCATAAATAAAAATTTGCAATGTCCATATTAGAGAATATAATTTTATATAAAGAAAAAGAAAGAATAATTTTAGATTCTTTAAAAATTAAATTATATTTTCCCTTTCTATTGTAATGGATATGTATATTTTATTAGATTCATAATATTAGGTTGATATATAACATCTAAATAAAACATTAATAACAATAAAATAATAGAAAATTTTAGCGGCAATTTTTTTATACTACACTGTTTTTTATAGTTCGCCCAAAAATGATTTAAAAATGATTAAATATTTTATTTTAGCCACCAATATCATGCAAAATAAGTGTTATAAAATAAGATTTTGCCGCTTCAAATTTCATTCCAACCTTAATTTTCCTTGAGAACATTGTTTGCAGTTTGAATTTGCTTCCAATCACCCCCCATTTCCATGAATTAGCATCCACAGAATACAATCACCAAGAAAAAACATAGCAAAAAGAACAAGAAAAAATTGGCAGCTAAACAAGCACGGTATGAAAACCTAAAAGCAGAAAAACAAGAGAATAATAAAAATAATAGCAGTAATAGAGGTAATGGTGGCAACATGGGGTATGTCATCAAAGCAACATTGTGCAATCACTATGAACAGATTTTCTTCATGGAAGCCATAAAATTTAGTATGTTGCTGCCAATCCCAAGTATGGGGAAGAAAGCTTGGATGAGAGGGTTAACAAGATGGTTGATCACTATTGAAAATGATGTAATTTTACTTCCTTTTATTTATATTTAGCTTGGATTCCGATGAAAATTTAGGGTTTTAAATAAGTTTATATCATATTATGTCCCATTTCTTTCATTAGGGAAATTTGTAGACAATAAATATCCATCCCAGTCTCTTATTGACTCTGGTGTATTTAACATATATTCCATCTCATGTCCTGAAAAAAAATTAACAAAGAAAATTTGCGCTTATGTATATTGTTTTGTTTGACTGCATATTTCATGATGTGTTCGTACAATGTTTAATGAATTTATGACCACCATTATAATTGTCCCACATATATGTGGTTTATTTGGTTAATATTTCTTACAGTGGATATTCCAAAGTATTTTTTATGGCAAAATGAGTGTTTTATTTTAAAATTGATTTGGTAGAACTTGGCATGATGTTGCAGGCCCTCCTACTTGTGAGTCACTCAAGTTGTATGGACAACCTGTAGAAGGCAGAAGAAAAAACTTTTTAGTAATTTAAAAAGGACGATATGAGTACTTGCTTATAGAATAATCCATTCTTGACTGCATAGTAAAATATCACCCCTAGAGACTATTTGTTATATGATTTGCCTATATTTCTTATTTCAATATTTCTTTTTATGGCGGTGGAAGAGGATCTTCTATCCATGATTGGATTCAACAGAAAGGTAATGGTTGTCTATAAAAGATAAGTAATAACAATGAGAAACCTTTAGAAATATTGTAATATCCTGTGTGTCTTGAAAGGAATTTAGAAATTTATGATGGTTTTAGTTAGGGATTAGATTTAAACTAATGGATATATTTGAGTTTCTTTTAATTTAGATGTTATTTGATATATACCATTTGTGTTCAACTCTTAATAGATTGAAGTTGAAGCTTAGGTTTACACATATGTTTCTGTTAAGGGGCATATTATATTGCTATAGTACTTTCTAGCTGACAACACATGCTTACATCAAATGCTCGTGAATCTTTGTATTATTGGTGGAAATTCACTTTTGTACTTTGAAACATACATTAAAAGAGAGTGTACTACTTAACTGAGTCTCTATACCTAGTTTTGCAGATTAAGACAACTAATGCTATTCATTATAGAATATTTTTTTAATCCAATCGAAGTTTCGATTTTAAAAGAATGGGGTGGAATATTTTGAGTGGACACTCCACCCTATTTTTCCAAGGCTAAACAGAGATTAGATATAGGGAATCTTCCATAAATATGGAAAAATTTGAACTCCTACATTCTTAAATAGTGCCCTTTGTGGTTATTGAGCGAGTTGGTTTAGTTTAAGATTTTTTCCAGAATTCCATGGGAATCTATTCTTCTATGATTTTATTTTCTTCTTATGTTAGGTATATTTTAGTGGAGAAATCATCTTTTTGTGACATAAATGTATGTAATTTTTGTGCAGGAGTTTTAGACTTGATGTGTGAAGATGTTGGCAGTCACATTGAACTTTTTTTCACTCTTGTTAGAAAAAATGGTTTTAAAGAAACATCACAAAAGGTTTTATTTGATGTTGGCATTGATGGTATGGAATAGAAATTATTCCATAAATTAACTCATCTGAGCCTATATAGCAGATTATTTGAATATTATATGAAACCTACAACAAGTGAACATTGCAGATATCTGTCATTTTGTTTCTTACACTTTTATTTTTTCTTTCCCAGCTGAATGAGTGGGAATTTACCTACCTATTCCATATTGTTATGAATACAAGGAAGTAGTTCCCCATAAGTCCTAGTATGGTGGAATACAAGGTGGTGGGAAGTACACATGGTATGAAGTTACCCAGGAACTCACTGATGTTGAGCTCTCAGATGCATGTGACAATTTGAAAGATGCTAAGGTTATTGCAACCTCCATGTATGTAATTGTTCACCCTAGAATAACTATATGAATTATTAAATACATAATCCATAGTCACAATATTTTGTATTTGAAAAGAATTCAATATTCTGTATAATAAAACAAATGTTACATAACAGTATTTAGTGCAATAACCACGATATTTCACAAAATTCAAGAGTTATTACTGTGCAAATACACCCATAAGTTTAATAAATCATTAGTAAATGACACAATTATTTGGCTATTAGAAATCCTAATTTGAGAGCTTGATTGTTTATTAAAAATCAATTCCAAACTTACAATAGTTACAAAAATGATCAAACTGGTAACTTCATCATACTCTAACCATTCATTTCCACTTCTTATTTGATTTCCAACCTACGTTGTTAGCTTTATCATTCATACAAGAGAAATTACGAAATTATGATGGTTATAAAAAATGATCAAACTGTCAACTTCCTCATACTCTAACCATTAATTTCCTCTTCTACTTTGATTACTTCATATTTTTATTCCCTCTAACAGATGAAAAGTTCTTTCTCCTACAAACTTGTGTTGTCCTTATGTTATTAAGCCACATTTTGTGGACCTTTTGTAACCCACTACCTACTCATCTGTGCTAGAAGAAGTGCCAACATTTCATCCACAAACTATGTTGACCATTGTAGGATCAAAACTATTTTATGTCCCTTCCCAAACTACTCTCCATTCTATCCCATGGGAGTAATTTATGTATTAATTCCATAATATTTGATGGAATAAAAGATACAATCTATGATTTTTCAATATTTTGATTATGAAATTCAGTTAGTAAGTTCCCTTGACATAACAGTACTAATGTCTTCATACGATAGGGCATATATTCCAAATTTGGAAGACGTTAGAGATTATCTGGAAGTGCGTTGGGTACCTGTTCAGAAGGATTGTAAGTTTGGAAAAGCTTTGATTGCAAGAAGTAGGTTTCCAGTTGCACCAGGTTGAATTGATTTGTCATGAAATGGATAGTTCATTGATTACCACTATTCACAGTCTTCAAAATGACTGAAGTCTTGATTTTCAATGTTAAACAAGAAAGTAAAACATATAAACTAATTTCTTACTTTCCATGGGAGGTCCTATAGCTGTGCATAATGTTTCCAT
Source organism: Pinus taeda (assembly GCA_000404065.3). NCBI lineage: Eukaryota > Viridiplantae > Streptophyta > Pinopsida > Pinales > Pinaceae > Pinus > Pinus taeda. Next base: position 166,172 of record APFE030521703.1, on the reverse strand, counting down.
AAAGGAGTTGTTGCCTCATGTTTATATTGGAGAAGGTGAATATTCTGGTGGATTTGAGGGAAAAAACAAAATCAGTTGGTATAGAGAAACCAAGGAAGGAACAATGACTATCATCATTGGAGAAAACTCTAAATATTATGAAGTTACTGATGATGATCATAAATGTCAGTTATATTTTGGGTAATACTTTTATTTTTATGCATGACTTATCCATGTGTGGTGTAAAGGACTTGTGAATGATAATTTGAGGCATGGTTGTGTTGATTTTATGCATGACTATTGATCCATGATTTTTTTCTCTTATAGATGCATCCAAATTGACATGAGCTACAATGCTTAAAAACCATAAAAACATAAGCATGAAAAATGAAAATAAAGAGACATCATCATAGAAGATCATGACATAGAGATTTGATTATAGAGTTCGTCCAATTCGGACTACATCTCCGGGCCCTGCTCAATAGTGGGGAGGCCTTCTTTTACTAAGTGGCATGAAGAGAAGTACAAGAAGATTTATACATAAAAATCCTTATACCTCCAATGTGGAATATAGTTGGCTAATGGAGAGCCCAACTCTAGAAATAGATAGCACCATTGAACTCCTAGTGAAAACTAGTGTAAAAATGCTTATCTCAACACACAATTTGGATAATAGGTCCTTATGCAACCTTCTCAGAACCTCGTGAATTGCTAAGGAATGGTTTCGGCCACCTGCCAGGAGTAGGTGCCACTATCATGCTCTACAAGCCTGTGTTTCTCTGTGATCTTCCCCCTTCCTCTGACTCAAATGGTCCTTTAAATAATATGGTGGCAAAATCCCTCAAAAGCTGGGAAGTTCTAACCATAGGCCAAGTTAAGAAAAAGGGAATTTTCCAATAGAGGTTCTCAAGCCCGAATAAGGCATGACAACAGAACTTTTCAACTATGGAAAACTCTATTGAACAGTCAAAATAGACCGTTCATTTGAAACCTCAAAATGGCAGAAAATACAAAGAATCAACGTTTCTCTGAACCTAACAGCTTTAATAGAGAATCAGCGTTTTTCATATCAATAGATAGACCAAGAAAAACCAATAGGGCTCTGCGATACACAGACCCATTGGACTTATAAAATAAGACATATAACATATCGCATCTAGCAGTCCCCATCGTAATCACAATCAGCGGGAACCATCAGCATACAGACCAACCCATGCTTCAACGGTCTACAATATGGTGAACTTGCAGGGATTATAAAACACAACATATGAAATTTTGTATCTGGAAATCCATCACAACTTGCAATCAGTGGATTCCATTGATGGATGAACCCAATTATGCATAACATAGACCCATCAAGTTTATTGAATACAATTTATAAATATCACGTTTGGGTAGTCCTATTGCAAATTGCAATCGGTGACTACAGTCGGAGTCCTTCACAAACACAAACCCTTTTATGTGATTGCAATATTCGATATGTATCACAACACAACAAAGTCCTATCAAGGCCAATTTAACTTTCTATTCTTCATTTGTCCTACGATATGCGATATCGAAATCACAGTCAGGAATGCCCGGGGCTGATTCTTCCTTAGGCGCTCCTCCTAGCGGACCTGCCACGAGGTACACCGTCATTCATTGAAGATTTTCAATGTCACCTTCTTCTTGTTACCTGGACAAGTCAAACTCAGACTTTGACTTGCTCTAACTTTTTCATTTGGAATCAGATTTGAGCGTCATTCACACTTTTGGAATCTAGGTGACGAGCACTTTGATCTAATGTTGAGTTTGTATAGAATCTACCATTTTAAGTTTTGAGCCTTTCTACCATGCCACTAGTACTTTACTAAAGATCCACCTAGATCAATCCTCCCCACTAAGAGAATATTTTGGTCATCCAAAAGAATTAATTAATCTACAACGATCTTGTATTTTTTCTACATTGCAAGTGTCCTAACTGGTCATCCTTCCTTCTCCTTCATTTTTGTCCTTCAGAGCCATAAATGATGAGATGACACCTTCATCCCCTGTAAAACTATAGTACAATATCGTGCAAACTACATGTTTAGCTCTATGAACAAAATTAGCCAAGCATCCCATACTTGCCACAAGTTTATAACACATACTTTGTGGACACGTTTACATAAAAATGGAAACAATACTCCAGCTATCAAGCCAAGGCCAAAAGTCATTGTTGCTTCAACAAGTGATGGAAAACACAACATCACTGCAACACATGATTTACAAAAATAAGACCAAACACTATTGTTACTTCTGCAAGTGATGGAAAACACATGCTCACTTCCACAATTTATAATGAAACACAAAATAAGGCCAAGTATCATTTTTGCTTCAATAAGTTATGGAAAACACATCATCACTTTTACAATTTAAAATGGAACACATGAAAAAAATAAGGCCATGACATTCTACCACACCTAGAAGAACCATATCTCACTTATCAAAGTGAATGGATCATCTCCCCGTGGCGTTTTTGCTGGTTGAAAAAATGTTTCGCCTGGTTCATGCTCAAATGCTCTTTTCCTTGCGATGCTAGACTAGATGAAGCCTCCAACTTATGACTACCTCTGTCACTATTACTACAATAAGCCTTCCCCTTCTAGATCTGCTTGATCTTATTCTTCTTTTCCTTTTGTTTAGAGGGACTTCTATGCCTCACCTTTTTATGTACTATCATTCTCTTCCAAAACTCAACAAACAAATGATTATGCAATCCACAAAAGTTGCAAGTCGTTCTATGCCATGATCTACGTCCCTTATTAACAATGTGATTGTAATCAAAATGAACATTAAAATACCGAGACTGGTTATACCATTTCTGTTGGTCTCTGGTATGATTATGAGAATAAGATATTTCCTCAACTATGTCTCTATTATGCATACTACCATAGGTTGATGGTGATGTATTCCTATCATCCTCTTTTCTCAACTTCAAATGGCTGAGTTATGGCTTGGTTATGAACACCAATTCCATATTCTTCCATGTTATACCTCATCTTAGTAAGGAGTCTCATGTTTGTCCTTGAAATTGGTATCTCCAAATTTCCAATAGAAATTAAATTATGTGAAGTTGAAACTGAAGGGATTTGAACATATTTTACCTCCACCGTCGATTTGGAAAAATATGATGAGGGCTTCTCATCATCTTTCATTGATGGTTCACTGGCTATAATAGCACATTTCTGAGCTTCCCTCTTGACATACCAAAGTCATGTTCTACAGGGTAATTCTTCCATTTTGATGGGATTGACAATGCCTTGCCCATTAATGCCCAAGTATTTTCCTTCATACCCCATTTTCTTCAATAGTTTTGAGCGAATTATTGTGGTATGATTTTCAAAAGAAGCGAAGTCATCATCATGAAACATAAACGAAGTCAGAGAGTGACTTTTTACCTCATGGGAGTCATGCTGTAGTTGTTCCACAACCTCTTCCTTAGCTTACAATTGGCATAGAAGCCTCTATTTCTCATCTTCCTCTTTTTGTAGAATACTCCTTAATCCAATGAGCTCTTCTTGAAGACTCTAGTCATTATTCTTGAATTATTCCATGGCCTCATTTGTGGCTTGCAACTGAAGCTGCAATCATTTCCTCTCCTAATTCACTTTTTGGAGGAGCTTTCTTAATTCAACATTCTCCTCTTGAAGCCTCTGGTTAATTTCTCCATTCAAGGTAGGTGATGATTGAAAATAAACAGAAGATCTATATGATATATCACTCTCTGGTCCCTAAGGATCCTCCTATTTGTGCCTCTCAAATGCTTCATACATAATATGCACCATTTTGGACATACCTAGGAAAGCCTCACACATTCCCTTGCCGTGCTCTATGGCTGCACACTTAATCATTCATGCACAACTGTTTCATTCATGCACACTCTAACAAATTTTTTATCATATCTCTCCCCCATGCCTCAATACTCACCATGTCTCCTTTTTAAGATGCTTATCCTCTGAAGCCTATCTATGGTTTGCACACTCATACAATTTTCATCACTTAAGCTCTGCTCTGATACCACTTGATCCAGGATTTGTTTCACTTATAGATGCATCAAAATTGACATGAGTTACAACGCTTTAAAACCATAAAAACATAAGCACGAAAAATGAATTTCAAGAGATATCATCATAGAAGATCATGACATAGAGATTTGATTACAGAGTTCATCCAATTTGGATGACATCACTGCGCCCTACTCAATAGTGGGGAGTCCTTCTTTTATTAAGTGGCATGAAAAGAGAGAAGTACAAGAATATTTCTACATAAAAATACTTATACCTCCAATCTGAAATATAGTTGGTTGATGGAGAGACCAACTTTAGAAACAGACATCACCACAGAAGTCCTGGCTAAAAATAGTGCAAAAAAACCTATCTGATCACCCAATTCAGACAATCAGGCCTTCTGCAACCTTCTTGGAACCTCCTAAATTGTTGAGCAATGGTTCTGGCCACCTGCTAGGAGCAAGTGCCATTATTGTGCTCTACAAACCTACACTGCTCTATGCTCTCCCCCCTTCCTCTGACTCAAATGGTCCTTTAAATAAGCTGGTTGAAAAATCCCTCAAAACTTGGGCAATTCTAACCATAGGTCAAGTTAACCAAAAGGGCATTTTCCACTAGAGGTTCTCAAGCCCGAATAAGGCATAAAAGAAAACCTTTTAAAATAGGGAAAGCTCTATTGAACAATCAAAATAGACCATTTTTTTGAAACCTAAAAATGGTAGACAATACAAAGAATCGACATTTCTCCAACCCTGACGACTTTAACAGAGAATCAATATTTTTCATATCAGTGGACAGGCCAAGCCCAAACAATAGCACCCACTGATATGTGGACCTGCTGGACTTATAAAATATAACATATAACATATCACATCCAACAGTCCCCATTGCAATTGCAATCGCCGGGAACCATCGGCGTACAAACCAACCCATGCTTTAGCGCTCTACTATATGATAGACTCGCCGAGATTATAAAACACAGCATATGAAATTTGGCATCCGACAGTCCATCGCAACTCGTAATTGACGGCCTCCATCAGTGGACAGACCCAAGTATGCATAGCACGGACCCACTGGGTTTATTGAATACAATTTATAAATATCCCGTCCGGGAAATCCTGTCACAAATCATAAACGATGATTACAGCTAGAACACTTCACAAACATGAACCATTTTATGCGATTGTGATATGTGATATGTATGGCATCAGGAAAAAGTCCTACTGGGGCCGATTTACCTTTTTGTTCTTCCCCTAGCCTCCGATATGTGATATCGCAATCGCAACTGATAATGCTAGGGGCCGATTCCTCCTTAAGGGCTCCTCTGTTTTGTCAATAAGAGATATTCAGGGCCCGATGGACCTACCACATGGTGCTCCCTCATTCGTTGAATCTTTTCCATGTCATCTTCTTCTTGCCACCTCGACAATTCAAACTGAAATTTTGACTTGCTCTAACTTTTTCATTTGGACTCTGATATGAGTTTCATTCACACCATTGGAATTAGGGCAATGAGTACATCAATTTGATGCTGAGTTCATCCAGAATCTACCGTTTTGAGTTTTGAGCCTTTCTACTATGCCACTAGTACTTTTCTGAAGGTCCCCTTGGATCAACTATTGTCTCATATGTCGAAGTAAAATGTATTTATTATTTAATGGAATTTCTAATGAGTCGTAATATGTTGCAGCCATCTACCCATTTGATTGGATGGTGTTGTGGTGCAACTGTCTCAATCAGATGCTAGTAATGTCATCCTTCCGACTATTTTATATGCATTGAGTGTTTACACTACATGTATTATTTCCTTTCACTGAGCCTCAAAGCTTTCAAATTTACCTGGAAAGGAAGCACTTCAGATGCTATTTTAGATTGTTTGTCGTTCCAGCTGTTACGATGAGAGCTTCTTATTCATGAATATTTTGGATCTTATGCTAGCATGTTTCGCCCCTAGATACAAATTTTACTAAGTCAGGGAATTCTTTGGAGATAAGGAAATTTCTTTTGTTTGGAGAGAGCACAACAACTCCACTTTTTACCTTGATATTTTTCACTTTTACAACCAATGGTTATGAAATAATATGTCTTCTTAAAATTTATAACTAATTATAATGTTGTTTAATAGGATTCCTTTCAAATTTTTTCCTTTGATAGTTAATGTGTTTTCTAATAAGTTGATGACAATGTTTCAAAGATGTCGAGAGTGTAGAAGCTTTTTATAACAGGGAAGGTTATGGAAGGAGAAATATTGAATGTTGGGGAGGTCATTCCAAAGAGTGAGTCATAACAAATCATTTGGGAGAAGTACAAAAAATATGTTAAACATCAATGGTATGATGTATTTGTTTTACTGTTTCTCCTATTTATAATAATAGTTTTCGTGTAGTGTCTACCCATGTTTATCTTCATAACTTTGTTTCCATTTGGCAAGTTATGGTCATCCATTTTCATTGCTATAGAGACATTTTAAACCTTTATTTTACAATTCTCATGCTCATATAAAGTTCATCTAGAGGATTTTGCATATTATTTGCAGTGTGAATGTGTTGTAACAAATATATTTGGTAGGTATGCTGAACCAGTCACAACATTCACTAGCCTTGTTTCACCAAGTGAATTTCTCCTGATATCTATCCATCTATCTTTTTTTTCCATTGAAAACATTGTGGATAGGCCTTATATGTGGATGGCATCCCTAGAAAATTTGTTGGCCCTGAGTATTTTGCCTCACCTATTGAAATTGTAAGTTTGTAAATAAGTTCAGTCTTCATAATCTATAGTTCTCATTAATGTGTTTATGATGATTTGTCAAGCATGTTCTTCATTTTAGAGTAAAAATAATTCATTTTTTATTCAAATGAAAAATTATTTATTTCATTCCGCATTTGGAGATTTAAAAGAAAAATAATTTTTATTTTTATTATGAGTTATCAGCCCACAAGTTGACCAGGTCAACCCTCCTTGGACAAGTCATCCTAGCCCTGCAAGTGGTAGATATTTGACCCTCTTGGACAACTATATATTCGACATCCATTTGACCCATTTGGAGATAATTGATTTTGAAAACAAAACATGTATGTTATGCACCTAGCAAAGGAAGAAAAAAACATTAGTCAAAGGGGAGAGAGAGGCAATTCAAAGCAAGATGAAATTGGCATCTTTCACCAAATTTCTGATTTTTACCAACTCACATGTGTGAAGGATGAATTTATGCGATTAGGTCAAGTTTTTCCTAGGATAATTGCAAGCTGAATTTCAGCCCTAGTTGCAAGACATAAATTTTCTGAGTTTGACCAGACTGGAGCATATTTTAACAGTGTTGACTTTGAATTTTGGAGGATACTTGGAGGAGGGTTTGACTTGGTATGTTAGTGGTAGTCTAGTATTGATTCTTAGCTTGGATATCTCTCATTTTGATATGATTTTATAAGGAAAGGATTTCTGGGCTTTTCCCCATTGTGGGTATTCCCAGGGTAAAATTGTTTCTTGTGTATTGTGTCATGTGATCTCTACTTTTTTGAATCATTGAATAGAAATGTAATGTCTTTATGAAGTGTACGTAAGTATTAAAAGAGAAATAATTTTCACAAGTAATTACCAAGAAAGAGAAATAAAGTGCATTCCATCTTTCACACTTGGTTTCTCAACATCACCTAGGCATATATGAACTAGGCACCTGCCGGTATTGAACTAACCACATGTCCAACAGGGTTGGTGACAACTAGATGAGAAGATTCCTTGAGTTAATATCTAGAAATCTATCTCCATGTACATATTTTTTTTTCAATTTAGTTGGTGCCAATGAAATATTGCTTTGTTATTTTCTAGATCAAATCTTGGCTAAAATGATACGACAATTCACATTTCTTATTCCATGATATATTATGTTTGTTCTGGAGTGAGAAAAATATAATTAGTTATGTCATCAAATAGCACAAGGAAATAAATAAAATAAATAAATAATTATAGCAATTTAGAAAACCCGAAGTTTGTCACTTTACTTGTGTCAAATAATATTTAGATATAGTAATGTGCTTATTTCAAATGATGGTCCTTCAAATTTTTTATGGGATATGCCATCTTGGACCATACATTCTTTAAAAAAAAACAACACTTTTATCGTTTCAAATTATTGTGCATTAAATGCAATGTTTTGATTAGATGAAATACTTGTGTTTATATTTTCCTACTAAATTTTCCTTTCAGAAGTGACTCGTAGGTAGGATTTAAAAAACAAAAGGCACTTGCATATTATCTAATAGATCTAGATGTCTTTATTTGTGACATCACTTAGTACATGCAAAAGAAGGAAATAAATTATATTAATTCCCACTAATTGCTAAGAAGTGGTCAATAGGAGTCTTGAAGAGTCTTTTTTTTGTATTTGTAAACTCATCTAGTTCTTTTATGAGGAGATATGAGACCAATGTTGTGTTAAAACTTAACATAATAGAAAGTATGACATTTTGTCAGTATAATTTCCTAAACGTGCCCTCCGTGGGGTTTAGATATGTGTATAATATATGAGAACCTAATATCTTTACCATTGCCTTGTATCTATGTTGATGAGAGTCAAAGAGTTTTGATGTTATTGGTTCTAGCTATATTATTTCTAGATGATCAGAAAGAACTTATTTGTTATGAAATGTATGCTTCGAGGTGCTATACTGAAAATGAATACTAAGTTGAAACATAAAATCTTTAGATGGACACCTCAACATTGAATTAAGCTTTAACATTTTATAGCTTTGTAAGAAGTATTGTTACAGACTATTCATATGCTTGCTACTGCATTTATTTTGCATGGGTTATTACCTTTTTCGAAGAAAGACATATCATATGAAAAGTCTCATATTTGACAGCATGAATATAACTCCATAAATTTTCAGGGATGCCTAAAATAAATAAGTTGGATATGGAAGGTAGAGGATATGATACATATTTATATGTATTTCGGGGTATTTATAGTAAAGGATATGAGAGGAAAAGTAAGATCAAGTGGCTAAGATCCATGTTCAGAAGTTCAGATCTAATTTCTATTCCTGGTATTGAATCTGATATCTATTATAAAGGACAGAAAACTCAGAATACCTATGGATTTATTCTATGTATTTTTTTCATACATTCAAATTTACCATCTAAAAATTTCTCTTATGCTTAATTTTTAGATATTTTATCTGACAACCTATTGGTGCCACCATTAGCTTATCTCATTTTTACATATATTAGTCCTCTCCTATTTCAAGTTGATGGGTATATTTTTTTCAAGATTGTTGATGAATGTACAATATACAATGGAGGCAGGCTTGTAGGACTTTTTATCTCACAAATTTCTTGTGATCTTATCATGGGGCTTTCAAATCCTTTTCCAACTTTTTTAGTTCACAAATTATTTTAATTTTGAAAGTCTCCTAACTCCTTCCACAATCAAATTTTCTCATTAGAACTTATAAGGCCTCTCACATTTCAAGTTTACGTGGAGCATTTTTATGATCTTCTTAATGAATGTAGAATATACATGATTATGGATTTTCACCTTTCCTTGTCATTCCAAATAAATCAATCTCACCTCATTTAGTTGATAGTTATTTTCCACACATGATATTGCAAGAATGATTGTTGGTCTCATACTAAATCTTCCACTTATGTAGTGAATATCTCCTCACTATATCTTTCATATATTAAATATTGTTTCAAGAACATCAATAAGCTACATTCACTAATATAGATTTCAAATGAAAGACATTTTATCTTATGTTTTGTTGCATAGGAGGGATCCATATTTGAGAGGCTTCAATTTCTTGTGTTGTCATTAAAACATCAATTTTGATAGGTGTAATCAGGTTATCTTGTAATATACCTAGTTATATTACTAGTATAAATAAAATATCATTTATAGGCTATGTATTTTATATATACATTATCAATTATTGTTAATTAAACCCAAAGTTTATACGTCACAAACCTCTTCAAAATCTCTTCTTCCCATCATGGAGAGCAATTTGATCAAAATCTTAAGCCTTGCAACCAAGAAACTATCGAGTCCCAAAATTATCATCCATATTTCCATCATTTCATAAGTATTTATCCCTCATTTCATAACTATATATTCTAAAACCCTACATCAAGTGACCATATTCATGATTATATGGGTTAGGATCCTTGTTTTCCAAATTTATTTACTTCATGTATTTAAAGTGAATTTATGATTAAAAAGTAGGAAATTAACATGGTTTCATATATATATGTGTGTGTGTGTGTGTTATGAGTTTTGTGACATGTGTAGGCTTATCTTGAGGTTCTAGAAGGGTCTTACTTGGCCTCCCAAGATCAAATTCCAATTTCAACTCAAGAGGTGGACCATATTACAAGGAGATGAATCTTGAAGATATTGATGTGTCATAGGGTTTGTATCTAGCATTTAAGGATAAGTTGAGACAAGTATGGATCTAGTAGATATTTAAGGGATCTACATTTATTGAGTAGATATCCCTAATTCATGTATAAATAGGAGGAATCATCCTTCAAAGGAAGCTAACAATTGTCAAATAATTATTAGCATCAGATTTATGATTGTTCATTCAGCATGAACAATAGCATTTTCTCCAAATCATGAGTTATGAGTGTTGTTTGATTCTTAAGATGTGGTAGTTGTTCAGGTGATCTTGCTGAGGAATGGAGAGCTCCCATACCAAGCCAAGTACATTTTGTTGTATGATGTTTATATTTGTGCATATGATAGTTTAGTTCTTCATGATTATTATATCCATTTGTTGTAAATAGTTGTAAATATTTTTAATGTGAATTGATTTTATGGCCATGTGTTACGTTAGATGTGTGAAAATTTCTTATGCTTGCTAGATGATTCGTGGTTTAATTCTAATCTACATATGAAGGGACAAACACGGGTTTAAGTTAAATTCTCCTTCTATATGATCACGAAAAATACCTATAATTCATCCTCTTTTTCTTGTTTGAGTTATTTATAAATCTATAGTTTTAATGCAACGGTAACAATGATGGAATAGAATTGTAAGGACAACCTAGATCTCCTAAGTTAGGAGCCTCTTCTCTTGCTATCTACACATCATCAACTAATGCACTTTAGTTTCTTTTATTGGGGACAATACTATGAGGAAGGACAATGAAGACCTCCTAAGTTAGGATCCTCTTCTCTTATTTGTTGCATCTTGAACTAGAAATTTTTTAGTTTTAGAAGTTATTTGTAATATGAATTTGCTTTCTTTATTTCCATCCTAAACAAACCCTGTACAATAGTTTCATCTCAGGTCCCATATATTTTGGTTTTCTCTTAAGTTTATGAAACCCCTGAGTTGACATATTAAAATAACAAGATATTTAACATACCATTAAATCACCCAACATAGAATCTATAGGAATTTGGGTGCAGTGTAAATTTAAAATTTAACTTATAAAATATTCAATATTATCTCCATATATAATTAGGAAATTATTAACCTTTGAGTTTCCCCTTAGAAATTTACAGGGTCAAGGACTTGTCTATCAACTCGATATTTTACTCAATTAGAGGTTCATAGATTGATACACATATAGGCCGGGGAAGGTTCCTAGGATGATTAATCACATGATTGATTCAATGATGATTGAGACACATTTTTTTGCATAGTTTGTAGAGTGTTTCTATATTTAGCAAGTTCCCCTATTTCTAGGATTCCTTATGAACTCATGATTCCAGTGAGTTCTTTCTATGCGGCATGCATGTCACTTATTATTTTTATCAGGTTGTGTCCAGAGGCTCACGTATCATAGATAATGATATATTTATAATCCTTGTGATATTTGTAGTTCGATGAACTACTTTAGAGTGACATGCAAGTACTTGTTATTTTTAGTTGTGCTTGCATGCTAATTTTGGTTGCATATTTGTATTCCTTCTGAAAGATGAATCCAATAAGTATACATACATGTGATTTTGAACACTTTCTATTTTTAGGAAAGGTTACATGTTAGGTCTAATTATACATGCAAGTTTCCCAGAATGGTCTCTATCTAATGGTGTCATTCTCATACAAATATATGAACTTTCTATCTTTAGCAGTTAGAGTTAGGGATAGTGATTACTATTCAAAATGCACATTTCCCACTGAGTTCTGAGTGTAATGGTGGTGGTTTCATCTAATTCTGAGAAATTTCTACTTTTAGTAGTCTCGACATGTTAGTGTTGGAAACAAATTTGGTTTCCCTATCAGATTTTGAGACTAATGAGTGTAATATGGTAGAAATGAGGACATATTAATTTTTTTAGTAGTGTTTGCTTTTAGGAATGGCTATTTTTAGGAGCATGAGCTAGTAGTTTGAGGGGTGGACATGTGGAAATAATTGAATGATTCATTAGTGACATGGCACTTGAAAAATTTATTTTGCCTTCTAATATTTTCTCTCTCCTCATGTGTTTTACCTTTCCTAAAATCTCTCCTAATTTCTTTCCACTCGTTCCCCTAATTTTTCTCCTCTATGATATTAGAATTTCCTAAAAAAATTTCCTATTTTTCCTCCATAAGGTTAACCTACTAACTTAAGTGGAAGGAAAGGAAAATAAAAAAAAATAAAAAAGGGGGAAAAGGTTTTTAACCAAACTCTATTGAAGTGATGATACCATAGGGGAAGGCCTATGGAAAATAGCTCGGTGTTGGGATGATAAAAATCTTAATGCCTATTCTTCTGATTAGAGGTTCATCTTCTTTGAAACTCCTTTTTGGCATATTTTCTTTCCCACTCCACACTTTACTTTGAAATGCACTTCCTACACTTGCATATAGTGATCAATTTTCTTCTATATCCATTTATCCCGAAGAGAGGAATCCCTCCTTTTGGGAGGGACTCCTCGGAACGAATCGATTGAAGATGGGGCCCACATCTCTTAAGATTAGAGCATGTGTCTAAAAAGCACGGTGTTGGGGGTTTGAATACCTCCTCACCCACCTTGAAATGGGATCAAAGGGAAATCTCTTAAATATCCTAATATTAGCGCAAATATATTTTCTCACAACAATTATTTTTTCTAAACAATTTATTAAATTAACCAATTAAAATTTAGATTACTGAAAATTAAATCACTTCTATTTTAACCTCTAAAAATATATGTATTGGAAAATAAAAATGAGGAGAAATCAATCACATTGCAACAATCAAATTCCCACAACAATTCTCGACCATTTATTAATATGGAAAATCATGGTTTTTGACCCACAAAGAATTAAAAGGAAAAAAATGATTACTACAACCTGTAACTTGGCCCCACTGGATGAACTCGGCCTCTTGAAAATTGACCTGTAAAGGAACTCAAACTTGAGAATTTTGGCGCAACAATTTTCCAACAAATATACCTTGCACCTTTCGTTCAACTTGTCACCAATCGTTAGGAAAATCTACTTGAGCAAATCAGCTTCTCTAATCAACTCGACCACCCTGTCTCTTCAACAAGTCAACCTTGCAATGTATACTTATTTGGCTTCCTAGATATGCCCTAAAATACTCATGTAGTTTTCCTCCTCCATGCTTTAGTCTACAGAGCCACTTGTACTAGAGCAAATCACTTTCTTTTGTTGTGTCTCCTCTTTAGTGTCTTCACCTCTTCCTTAGGATTCTTTTCATAATTTTCACTATGCCTAGATCCCTAATCCCTAACCTTGCCTCTAGGAGATCTTGGAGATAATGGTTGAGATCATTTCTAAGTCACGTAAATAGTTACATTATTTGTCCTTAGAAAATGACTTAATAGTCCATGATAATTAATTTAATTTAATTATTATGATTTTCCTAAGTTAGAAAAAATGCATAAATCACTTCACCAGGCAAGCACCAAAGAGGAAATAAATCGTATTCCACATGCTAAGATGTTAAGCCGATGCAAAAGACCTTCTTAAATTACTATAAACTTCAACAAAGTTGTCATGCATGAGAGAAACTAGTCAACTCAAATTTATTGGCCAAAAAAGAAGGCTACCTGAAATATAAAGTTGGAAATTAAAAAAAAAGGAAAACAAAATGGCTGAAATTTCTAAGGAGGATGAATTTCCTAAAAAAGGAAAAAACACTCAAGTTTAATTGCCAATTTTATCTCATGTTAACTCTGAGAAAAGGTCAATTAACTAAAAAAAAATTCACTCAAATGAACTAAGAATCAATAATAGCAATTAAAAATAGCAATTCAACCTCTCCTAATCAGAGGTTGAATTAGTCAAGGAATTATTATTCAAGCAAGCGGAAGGCCATCCTTCAAAGTGAAATTGTCTTGTGCAAGAATGCAAGAACAATCACTTGACTCTCTCTCTCTCTCTCTCTCTCTCTCTCTCTCTCTGCCCCCTATATATTGACACTTTGCACCTTCGTATCATTGTGTCCAGTTCTGTAATACTTAGCTTGGTGCAACCAACCTTTTTGGCCATTACATAATAAAACTCAATTTTGATCCACTCATTGTAGTTTGTTTTGATTCAATGTTATCTTGCATAAATTATTGATAGGTTTTAGCTATTTATTTCTATGATTTGTCCCTTAGATATTATTTCCTTCTTAATTTATCTTTCCATATTATAGTTTCATTATTGAAGGAATATTCCACATATTTAATATATGAACTTTCACATAATTATTTAGCCACTAACTTGCTGGTGAAATAATTTTTTTTTTTTTTAGTCTTTTATATATTTATATGTCAGAACAATAAGTACAATCATCAAGGAAACCCCACTAAGTTTAAAAGCACCAACTAGCACAGAGAGGAAGATTTTTTAGTCATACAGGGCATATTTTCCTATATGTTTAATGATTTTTGTGTGCTAGTTTTAAAATTTTATATCAACTCCAAGGGCATAAGAATTAGTGCTAACAGGCACAACAACTATCTTCAATTTTTCCAATTGGGGTCAAAGATGGACTTTCTTTTTTCCAACTTATTTTCTTCAACTGTTTGATCTCTTGGATTTAATAGACAACACTCTTTTGACAATTAAATTCCTACATTGTTCTTACTGATTTTTGTCAATATTATCTCAAATAATTTTATTGTTTATGTAAACAAATTATAGCATCATTCCTTCATTCTGCATTTTGATGTTTTGGGCATTCACCTACTTTGTGTCCCATTAATGGTGATAGCTTCTACCTTATCCTACACTTTGTTTATCCTCTTATACTTGTCACTATTTCTCTATCTCATAATACTTGATGTTATCTAAGTAGCTTCTCCTCCACTATCAAAGAAATTTGAAAAGCCTATTCTACAAGATCAAAATATTAGTACAAATTTCATTTTGAATTTGAAAAGTACTTCATCTATCCTCTGCTATTTTTTATTATTCCTCTCTCTCATAATGCTTGATGTTTTCTAATGATATTTTCTTCTACTCTCAAAAAAACTTGAAAAGCCTTTTCTACAAGTTGGAAATATTAGTACTCTTTTCTCTTCTTGTTCATCTAGGCCAAATCAATTTTCCAGTTGATAAAATAATTCAGTGTATTCCTAAACAATCATATATTTGTGTTATTTTCACTTGTCTATACAAGGTCATTTGGTAACTTGTGAGTATGATTTTTTCACGTAAATTTCTTACAATCCTATGCTAAGATTGAATTCAGTTTTTTTTCTTTCAAGCATGTTCTCTCCTTACCACTTTTTGGTATTCCTATTCATCTAGTCTGAATCAAATTGAAATTTGATAGAATTCCTTGGTATATTAAAAAACAATCATGTCTTTGTGTTACTTCCAGTTGTTTATACTAGGTAATTTGGTAAACTATGGATATTCCATTATTTACCATTCACTCTGAAATACTAATTAACATTCAATGGATAGTAGTCTAAGAAATATCAAACTAAACATTGCTTCCATTATTTTATTTCCACTTTTTGGACAAGATCGTGTTGCATGCTTGAGGGATATTGATCACCACTACATACATGACAAAAGCTTTGTCAGAAATGTTGCTAAGTGAACTGACTCATCTTTAAAGCAACTATGTCCCTTTACATTTTTATCTTCCATTGCATACACATATTTGATATGGATTTCAATCTTTGTAACATGGAGCCCTACTTCTCTTATCACTTATTAAAGTATTACATTACTAGAGACACTGGATTTTATCATGTAGTTACTTAATGCATCATTATTAACAATTAAAGTTTCATAAAAGGAGAGGGCACACACATCTTCATAATTCGCATCCAACAAAATACTTGGGTTATCCTACACTGATTCAATACAATAATTAACATTCAACAACTGCATAGCATTTTGTGTTTTCCCTTGAAACCTTAAGAAATCAAAGGATGTTGTTATAAGTTCATTTTCAAATTTTTTCTTGAGCTAAGGAAAAACTTGAAAATGAATTTACAGGACCATACTTGCAATATATATGTACCTTTTGTTGCTTAAAACATCTATCATGCATATTTCCAAGAATATTTTCACTTGAACGCCTTGGATTTTGTCTCCATGCATGTCATAAACTTTTCTACTTGCATGGCCAGAACATACATGTTGCAAACTTACTTCTCACTAAATTTCATTTTTGTGATGCATTATTCATACTTGGAGCTTGTATGATGCTCCCCATATGCTTCTACAATTCCACAGGAGAATGAGTTTTTTTATTATACTTTAGGTGTAATGTTATCATTGTAAGTCCATATATGGAAAGGGTGCCAGAGAAACAAAGCATGTGGGATGTACAACACTAGAAGTTGAATTCTAACTTCTAAAAGCGATACAAGGGAGAAATATCCTCATAGAATTTTCATATGAAATGTTCATAACCTATTCCATATGTGCATATAACTAGTGTTCTAAATATTAGTATCAACATAATGCAAGCACCATAAACATAGAATATTGGAGACATTAGGAAAATATTGGCCAGATTGTCATAAATTACATCTGAATTATTGATTTGTAGAAAATACCACAAGTTATCCTTGTAAATATGATAAATTGGTGAGAAAGGCAAGAATGAGATGGTAACATGTATGATGATAAGGAAAATAATTGCTTAGTGATTTCTTTCTTTGATAAATTTTGGAAAAATTGTTGTCACGGAGACAGTGGCTTTTTATAGGTGATTGCGTTTATTTAATGCCTCAAGTTTTAATTTCCTAAGTCATTTTTGGTTTTTCACAGAATCATTTCAAGGTTTATGTTGACATATTTTAAACCTTGAGGGTGTCAACTTAATTATGGAATAGATAACTGAGAATGGAGATAAGAGGATCTCTTAACTAATATATGCAAACCATCTATTTGCTTCTGAGATTTGTAATATATTTGTTTTATTTGAATGAAACTTAATGCATCAATCATATTTTTGTGTAATGAAAGTTTGGAATCCCATCATTAGATCAAACAAGGGACTTGTTCTTGTGGAGATTGAATGATCTGAACTTAAACAGGAACGAAAAAAAATACAGAGATAACCATATACACAAAGATGCAGTGGAAATAATACTTCATTTCATTAATGGAAAATACCGAA
The DNA here is from genome assembly GCA_000404065.3 of Pinus taeda. Lineage (NCBI taxonomy): Eukaryota > Viridiplantae > Streptophyta > Pinopsida > Pinales > Pinaceae > Pinus > Pinus taeda. The sequence goes on along the minus strand of APFE030521703.1, from coordinate 148,650 downwards.
ATATGCTTACAACCAGAACTGGAAATAAACCAGCTAGGGCGATGGTAGCTTACCTCTGAGAAGATATGTGGTCGCTATATGCCTCTAAACTGTCTTACAATGAGGCTCGAAGGCCTATTTATTGTTGAGAAACAATGGAAAACCCTTCACATCCTGAAACCTAACCCTAGAAGATGAAATGCCAAATTGTGGGCCCTGTTTGGGGTGAGTTGGACAACCAACTTCCCGGGGTTGCGATTTGGTCTTATTATCTCCATTTGATGCACATGATAGCCCATTGGAAAGATCTCTCTGAGGACTACAACAGATAATATGATTTTTTGACAGAAAAAATGCTAGCGGTAGATTTCCCAAAAAACGTCGTTTAGGGCCTCAAAACAGTTTCAGAAGTTTAGGACCCGAAAAACTGCTAAAAATAGTAAACTGTGCTATAATTAAGGAAACTGAAAAACAGAAAGAGACAGTTGTGGGGGTCCAAATGGGATAGTTGGGTGGCCACCAACATCCACCTGGATCATTCCTCCACCCTTAGGAAGCAATGGTCGCCATTGCATTGAGTTCCTCCCTGAGATGAGGAAGCTTTTGCTGATCTGGGTCTTTGGTGAGTTGTTCTGCAATCTCTAATGTGTCCAGAAATGGTGGAAAGCATGGTGGACAACGGTCCACCTTGAACACTCGGTGCAAGCGAAGGAATGGAGGATTGGTATGCTTCAAAGAACTGTTTCCCATAGCCTTGGTACTAGTGTAAGGACCATGTCAAAGAGGTCTGAGTTTATGATGGGTTCTAGTAAGGCATTCGCTCTGCAGATGTAACCAAGCTTTGTCGCCCACCTGAAACTTGTGTGGTACCCCTGTGGGTGAGGAGAAGTTGTTCCTGTGTTTTTTCATGACCATATCCCTTTGTTGTTGCTGCTGCATGGAGGAAGCCTTTGCGGGGTTCATGGATGTAGCAACGATCTTCCCTTTACTTTGGGAGCGAACCAAACAAGAAATAAATTTCCTAGTCTGGGAGATGAGCTTGCTGCCTTTCTTAGCAGATATCAAAGAGGTGGCAGTAGGTGGGGCTAACTCCAGTATCCTGTATAATGAATTATTCAAAGAAATAATGACAGCGCGAGGCCTTGACTCATACACAGGATGTCACTTCCACAAGTAAGGTTGGCCTAATAGTACATCACAAATATCCAGAGGTGTAACATCACAAAATACCTTGTCTGTGAAGGGCTTGATGCTATAGGGAAGGTGGCACTACTGGCAAAATTTGAGGTCTCGTCCTTCATGAAGCAACCCGATACTGTATGGTTGTGGGTGTGGTGTAGCCGGTAGGCCCAACCGCTTCATGACCTCTATTGAAACAAGGCTCTTCTAGTTCCCACTATCAACAATGAATTGCAGTGGTGAACCCTTCACCCACTTTTGTGAGTGGAAAAGGCGCTCCCCCTCCTCTGGGCCTTCAGGCTCATTCTTATGGATCTTTGCGGTGGCAACAGTGGTGCTGGGCTCCGCATCAATGATCTGCTTCCCTTTGCCATTCCCCTTTTCGGGTTCTAGCTCAGGGTCAGAACATGCATCTGACTCGGAAGCCTTCAACTCAGCCACAAGCGACTACTTGGTCCGACACTCACTTGTGTTATGAGTGGGACTCTTGTGGAAATCACACCACTTTCCGGTGTCATTCTTCGGCTTCCTGGTGTTGTTTTTTTCTTGCGGCTTCGACGGGTTGTCTTGGGTCACCCTACCTTGGCTTTGTCCTTTGGGCTTCGGATTTGCAGATCCAAAGTCTTGCTTCTTTTGTTTGAACTTTTGCTCAATTTTGATAGCATATCGGTATGATGTGCCGAGTGAGGAGATGTTTGAGAACTCCATATCTTCCTGGACAAATTTGTGTAGGCATCCACAGTATTTGAGTACTAGATGCAGCTCAAAGCCTTGATACCCAACTGTGTGTGAAGGGTATGAAAAATGTTTTGAACTCTTGGACACCTTGGTCTCATCCCTGCCACAGTGTGGTCCATTTGATGTATTTGTCCTCATAGCTTTTGACAGGGTAGTACTGCTCCATGATTGCATCTCGAAAGTCATTCCATGTGGGTGCGACTGAAAACAGTGAGCCTGTACTTTCATCCTTTTGCTCGCAGTAAGTTTCCCACTAGTCCTTGACGTGGGGGGCTGCTTTGAGACGAGCGAAAACAATCTTTTCCTGGCTTGAAAATTCATGAACCGAAAAATACCCATCTAGCATATTTAACCATTTATCTACAACATCTGCATCTATTTGACCCTCGAAGATGGGGGTTTCAAAATTAACTTGTACCTTAAATGGTGTGGCATTTCCAGAGTAGCTGTTGGAAGTCGATGTGTCACCTCTGGGTAGCCGCTAAAGGATCTACGCAAAATTATCCATCATCGCATTCCTTTGCCGCTCGAGCACTTCTTCGAGCAATATCTTGATAGGATCTGCTACCCCCTCATCTTTCTTCTCATCCATCGTGGGAGGCCGTCGGGATTTGCGAGCCTGGCCTTGTAAAGGTTCGACCAGTTCAAGCCCTAACTCCTAATATCCCAACCTAGTTGGGGACATGAAAAGAAAAACAAAGAAAAAGCAGACCGCTCTAATACCATTGATCCGAACTTAAACAGGAATGCAAAAAAATATAGAGATAACCATATACACAAAGATGCAGCATAAATAATACTTCATTTCATTAATGGAAAATATCGAAATATTCTTACAACCAGAAATGGAAATAAATTAGCTAGGGTGATGGTAGCTTATCTCTAAGAAGAGATGTGGTCGCTAGATGCCTCTGAACTATCTTACAATGAGGCTCGAAGGCCTATTTACAGTTGAGAAACAATGGGAAACCATTCACATCCTGAAACCTAACCCTAGAAGATGAAACGCCAAATTGGGGGCCCCATTTGGGGTGAGTTGGAGAGCCAACTTCCCGGGGTCGTGAATTGGTCATATTATCTCCATTTGACGCACATGATAGCCCATTGGAAAGATCTCTCCAAGGACTACGATGGAAAAGACGGTTTTTTGACAAAAAAATCACTAGCGGTAGATTTCCAGAAAACATCATTTAGGGCCTCAAAACGGCTTCGGAAGTTTAGGACCCAAAAAACTGCTAAAAATAGTAAATTGTGCTATAATTAAGGAAACTGAAAACTGAAAGAGATAGTTGTGGGGGTCAAAATGGGATAGGTGGGTGGCCACCAACATCCACTTGGACCATTGAATCTCTAGAATAATGTCTACAAATACATTGATTTTGAATACCCTTTGATTTCTTGTTCTTCTTTTCTTCTCAAGAACCAACAAGTGTTCCAATATGAGGGATATAGCTTCCAAGAAAATATGTATATTGGATAAATATTAATAAATATTTATTCATGAATAAGTCATATAGTTCATTGGGTTTTCCTTCTAAATTGAGCATATGGATAAGGGCGTGAGGTAAATAGTTGAGTTTTATGGTCTAGAGTTTAGTGTCCAATGACATGAGATAAGTATTCTAAGAATTTATTGTTATGAAAGGTTGTTCTGCATATTAAATAATATTTTCCCACGTGTTAGAGTCAGTCTAGTTATCCCTCCATCAGAGATCAAAGCTCTTTCTACATTTCATGTTTAGGTGTCCCATCTGTTTTGATCAGTTGCATTTCGTTAGGCATGCCATAACTCTGACGGAATGGTTTGTGTCATTCATTCCCCTCATGCATGGCACTGTTGGTTCAGGTTCAGTCATATAGCTTCAAAGGTCATTTACAATCATGTTTTAAATTTTTAGGTCTTAGGTCTAGGGTTGAGTCAATTTTGTTTTGAAAAGTCTTAGAAGACCAGCAGGCCAGAGGGATGTCTTTGATAGATAATCACGTCAACAATTTTCATCATTGTACATATAAAGTATGACTTCTCTTCAAAACTCTGTTTTGAAGATAAGTCGTCGTCTCATTTTTGTAAAAGTTTTAAAAAAACTTCAATCCTTGAAACGTCCAAGCGTAGCCTTGGTCTCCTTTGCCAGAGCATATCATAGCTATCCCTGCAAAAAATTATCAAAGAAAATCATTATTTCAATCAATTTCAAGATGAAACCAAAAAGGTCAGAGTCTATTAATTGTGAAAAAGTGTCAATGACAAAACATAAGAAAATGGGTTATGGATCAAGAAAAACTAAAAAAGGAGTCTATATGAAGATATTTCACCTCATTTGCAACCCATTCCACATTCCAAGAGTGAAGAACATCGTTCCAAAGCAATTTGGTGAGTTTGTATGACAATTGGAGCATTTCCAGGGCGCGCGGCGCATCAGGTTGGGCACGTGGCGCATCAGGTTGGGCGTGCGGCGCATCAGGCGACAAAACCCAGTGAGAATTTGCACGCGCGCGGCACATCAGAGGCACGCGTCGCATTGGGTGAGGCGCACGGCGCACTGGGGTTTATGCCCAAATTTTGTCCAAGAAAACACTAAAACGCCTCCTCTCAAGCACAAATTCACAGGTAGGCTTATATCCATGGCTCATTCTTGGTTTTGAAACGGTTTATGTAAAGGATTATGATATATTTTCCCTAGAAAACCAAGTGGAAAAACCCTCCTCTGTCCATTAAATTGCTGTAAGAATTTGAATGCCAAAATTGCTGAAGGGTTTTAAAAGATAAATGTTACCAAGGTTGTCATTTTTTCTTACTTCCTTTTGTTTCCCATCCCCTATATTCACCATTATTTTCCCCAATAATTTCCTCATAAACCCTACACTATCCTCCCTCAAATTCTAATCCCTCACTTCTACTACAAACACATGATCCCTACCTCATCCCAAAACCCTAAAAATTCAAGATTTTCATGTCCCTTCCCTTCTCTAAATTCCTTGTTTTATTTCCATGTTCCTCATATCCCTAATGTTTTCCCTTTCCTAACAATTCCCTTGTACATTTGTGTCCCCTTGGTCACAGCATTTTGATAAAAAGAAACAGTCTACAGTCAATTTTGCACACAGTTGTATATCAACATATATATATATATATTCCAGCTATCTTGTTTCTAAAGAACATGTCAGAGACCAAGTCAGTATATGAGCAGGAGTATGATAGTGATTCTACACCGGAGGTAAATGTGCCAAATGTGCCACGGAGGTATCACAAAGGTGGCAAAAGTGGACAGCATGTTAGGGAGGAGCCTACTTCTTTGGCTCAATTGCAAGCTTGCCCACTTGCAATGGATTGTTTTCAGTGCTAATCATGTTTCCAATATTGTGAGATGATCTCACAAACTCAGCATCATCGGGAACTAGTCCGTCTATTTGTTCTTAATCTACAGGATGGTCATGTAAACCTTGCCGGAGTGAATTTTACCTTGTCACCCGAGACTATTGCTCAGGCCACCGGAATACCTAATGTAGGGGAGGAATGGAGCAAACACCAGATGCTAGACAAATTTTACTATGAGCCATATATCAAGCTTGGGTATATCAAACACTTGAGCGCAACTTTTCCTTTCAGATTCCTAAAAGATGAGTTTGCACTGTTGATGAAACTCATCATTCGGTATTTCAACTATGAGGGCAGATTCTCGCGTCTCTATGCGTACCATGTCCATTTATTGATGCATTTCACAAGGGTACGTATGATGAACATTCTGTTTTTCATGTGTCGTAACATAGAGAGGATGGTGCCTTTAGTACAAAGGAAGAGCCCAGCACATCAGCATAGGAGCATATATCATTATGCATTGATCAAAATCATAGTGATGCATCAGTTGGCACAGTAGGGTATTACTTGGGAGGATTTCATCTCCCGTGATTACTTTTCTGTGCTACAACCTCCTCCAGAGATAGTTGATGATGAGGGAGGGCCTTCACAGCAATTTGACATTCCTTAGACCGAGCATGTCGATGCTCCAGTATATGTGACATATCAGAGAGGCCACAGGGCCTCATTTGCATCTGCACGACGAGTACTATCTCCACCCGGGGTGGAAGGGGTCTCGTTGAAATCATCAGCACAGCGAGTATTATCTCCACATCATGTGGAAGGGGTCTCGCCTCCGTCTTCAGCACAAGTACAAATTCAGGATAGGGGCAAGAGACCCATGTTTGATGAGGGTCCTTCAGGAGGTCAGGACATGGGTATCATTGATGTTGATGATAGCTCGCCTAACTCGGAGCTCAAGGAGATCATCCGAGAGCAAAGGGCCAAGAATGAGTCGCTGCAAAAGAAATTGCAGATGGCTAAATGGGTGATCAACTACTTGGAGCAGCACAACAAACATCTGGAAGATGAGCATGCACTTTATGAGCTGCGGAAGATCCGGGAAGACCGGGAATTGGCCCGAAGGAGACCCGGTGATTTGACACCTATTGATTGAGAATCAATGCTCATCCAGGTAAACACTCATTTGGAGAAGGTGTTGGAAAAGGAAAATAGGGACAAAGACATGCTTCATCATATGAAAACTCACTATTGGGCTCGCATGCATGTTTGTAAAGCAAAAATGAAGATCCTAAAGAGGAGTTTGAGCAAAGCGCTAAAGCAATGGAAAAAGCTCAATCCACTCCAAATTTTGGCTGAGGCTTCATTGGCGGGGCACAACACATGATAGAGGGGCTTCACTCTGAATTTGACCAAATTCAAAGAAAATTTTGTCATTTTGAAATTTTTTGGCTTGCAAAACAGGTTTTTTGGCTCTACGCGTAGCGCGCAGCGCGCAACCCATAAGATGGGGAGGTCTAAATCATGAATGGCTTGTAGTTTTGGATTTTTCATGATGAATTATACATGCTCACCCATTGCCAAGGCATTTCATCAAGTTCTGGGTGACCAAAAGGCTCAAAAACATCTTGAAAACCACCTTTCTGCCACTTTTTGCACCAACGAGAAGTACTTCTAGGAGAATGCACTTTTGGAGGGTCAAATGGACACCAAATTGGAAAATTCCACTTGGGTTAGAAAGCAGACATCCAGGGTTTTCAAACAAGCCAAACTTAGCTCAATTTGGATGTCAGAAAGTGCCCCAAAATTAGGTGGAAAATCGCGTGGTGCACAGGGCTCAAGCGCTAGGCGCACAGGGTTTTTTGGCATAGTTTTCATCTTCAGCTCAACAAATGAAGCCAGTTTGACCAGTTTTGACTTGTGATGTGATTGTTCACCCTTATTTATGTAATTAATTGAACATTACGTTGATTTGACACTTATTTTCATATTCTATATGATTCATTCATAAAATAACAAAAATTTAATGAATGAATTGGTTTCCTAGCTTATAGAGGCAAGTTGTTTTGACTGCCTAAATTGTAGTGCTTTGTTTAGAATTGGTTGAAACAACTCATAGGATGATGAGATCGACCCATAGAGGCAAGGGAATGTGTTGGCTTGCCTATATTATCTATTTTCTTAGTCATTTTCAGGGTTGGACGCTTGGGAATAGCTTGACACTCTATTGCACATATCTTATATGCATTTTTGGCAAAGGAAAGACTAGGGTTTCGCAACACTATTTGGGATTCATGTGGTTTTATGTGTTGATGGTGTGTTTCTTTCAGTACTTGTAATTTGTGTATGTGTACCACTTTCCTTCTTTAATCTTCTGCAATTGAACAAATGAAGTGTTAAGGTAGAATCCATAAATTTACTATGTTCTACCTTTAAATTTGTTTAATTTTGCATGTTTTCATCTGTTTAGGGAGAACCCTTGAAAGTTTCTTTCTCTCCTTAACCTCTCACCAGTCAAATCTATCCATTATATCACTTTAAAGGCATCAAAACAATCGCCTATCTTGCCCCAAGTAGACCTCTGCAAAAGTTGTGCCTCATCCCCGCACCCAAAATTGCCTTTCCCTTCAATTCAAAAAAACCTTAAAAAATCAATTTCAAAGTCCTTGTACTTCATACCTAACCTAAAATTAGTCATCAATTCAGTCACCTCGACCTCGTTGATTATCTTTTGCCGAGATTGACCCGGAGAGAGCCCTCTCCCATCCTCGTAGGGCTAGCTATGAGGCTGAGCGTGGTTTGATGTAGCCTTGAGTCTTACCTTATTTCAGCCTAAGGTAGATTTGAGCGCTAACATAGTGGCAACCATACTAGGGAAGGTATCTCAATTATTTGCTTGCTGATGAGTTTGTTTCATAAGTCTTAGACAGAGTCTGAAGTCACGCCAGGTAGCTTTCGAAATGCTCTTGCTATGCATAAGCGGAAGTAGATAAATGTTGCTTCAGTCGATCTCTGGTTAGCTTGTGAAAACTTGATTTGCAAATTACCCCAGTACTTTTTTTCATTCTAGACCTTTGGATGATTGAGTCTAGAAAACGATTGGCTGAATTATTTTAGTTCTTTTGATCTTCTGATAAACACACTGGCTTCAAAAATACATACAAGAGCTAATCCAGATCTGAATCCACCTCCTATTTACGAAAATGCAAACTTGATTCGAAAAATCCTCCATCAAGAAAGCTCAGTGACTCCCGTGGTTAAATCTCATTCATGTTTTGCAATTTTTGAATACCTTGAAGAACTTGCTTTTGACGAAAAGTTTGAATTGTCATTGTTTAAAACCAAGTCCGAAAACGCTCTTGATTCTATTGTTCCAAATCCTGATTTTGCTACAGCTCTTGAATTTGAAAAGCACAATAAATTTATTGACAATTTTATCTTGAGGCACCTTCAGACCGACATCCAAGCTACAAATCTTGCTGATTTCTTAGAAGCTGTATCTGCAAATATTGGATCTACTGTCATGGCATCCACCTCTAGAATTCCTACTGAACCACCTTTCATTCCCACCATCCCTGTGCAACCTATAATTACTTATTCAGAATCTGCAGCCAATTCCCCTCCTTCATCCCACATCGCTTCTCCTCTGCATACACCTCCGCATACTCCTCATACAGCAACTACACCCACTCCACCAACAACCCCTAGACTAAATCCACCTAGAGCAATGGCTACTCGTTTTGCACCTCTTGCTTTACCTCAGCAATTGCATGATATGCCCGCGGATTATCAGAGTAAGATTCCTTTATTTGATGGCACTCCTCAAAGTGTGTCCGCTCAGCAGCACATAGACAAAATGGCAAATTTTTGTGATTTATATGAGATTGATGAAGAGGATGTAACTATGCGATTGTTTGTGCAAACATTCAGAGGAGAGGTAAGAAAATGGTTCAGAGGCTTGGGAGCCAAAAGTATACCTACGTTGGCTGAACTTCATAAACAGTTTCTAGATCGTTGGGAACTCAGAAAAGATCCGCTTCAGATCAATGCTGAGTACAATAATATCAAACGCAATCATGGTGAGTCTGTCCAAGACTACATTATCAGGTTTAATATAGTTTATAATGCTATTCCAGATGATTTAAGACCATCTAGAAAATAAGCCCTTCTTAAATTCCTTGGATGGTTTTGATCCGGAGATGGCTTATTCATTATGGGATAGAGATCCGCCTACTTTAGAAGATATGCAAAAGATTGCTATTAATGTTGAGGCGAATCTGAATGACAAGAGAGCACGGTTGAAAGCAGAGAAAAGAGTGACTATAAAGGAAGAATATACATTAGAACCGCCTTGGCTTCGTGAAATGGAAAAAATGTTCAAAAGAATGAACCTTGACAAATCAGTACTGTAGATTCGTAATCCAAATTACCGTGGCCAGCAACAACCTCAGTTCAGAATTAAGTAGCGTGAACAAAGAGCACAAGAGCCGGCAGCCCAACAATAGATCAAGACTCCTCTTTAACAGAATTTTGTTAGTTAAGATTGAGATGAAGATGTTGATGTAGTAGGGGACCAAAATCACTTCTTTACTCCTGATGATCTACCGATTTACATCACTGAAGAAGAAGAGTATGGAGAAAGTTCAGGCGCCCAGCAAGATGAAGATTTTATCTTAGCTAATGATGCATATTTAGATGATTACCAAAGAGGATATTTGAATGCCTTGTCCACTCAATAGAAGCAGTATTCATTGAGAAACCGAGATGTGCCCATCAATCCAATTCAGAAAAGAAAAGAAGCTACAACAGCAAAGATGGATTCACCGATACCACAGAAGAAAGGAAAGGAGACAATTGATCCCACAACTAGCAAGATATCAGCAGCAGAAAGGACAAATCAGGCAAGTATAATCAAAGATAGGAGAGAAGTTCCGGTCAAAGAAGTCGAAAACATTTCAGCATTTAGTTTGGAAAATGAAATTTCCAAATTAAAAGTATCTATTCCTTTGACTGAAATCATGAAAAACAGCAGCTACCGAGGTCAAGTCTCTAAAATTCTGAATTTTGATCCCATTTTTGACACGGTGAACGTTGAAGATGATCAGCCAGAATTGATTTTTGGGCCAACACTGGATGGTGAGTGCCCTGATAGTGATGTTCCTCCCTTTTATATCAGTTTGAGATTACATGAATATGTTTTGCACAATGCTATGTTCGATTTGGGTGCCTCGCACAATTTGATGCCAAAGGCGATCATGGAGAAGTTGGGGTTAGACATTACAAGGAAATATCATGATTTGTATTCATTTGATTCCAGCCGTGTGAGATTTATCGGGCTCATCAAAGATTTGGTTGTTAGCTTAGACCAAATTCCAGCGAAGAATGTCTTGATGGATGTGGTTGTGGCGGACATTCCTCCACGTTTTGGTATGCTACTTTCAAGATCTTGGGGGGCTAAGTTGAAGGGTACTCTGTAGTTAGACTTTTCTTATGCTACAATTCCAGTCTTCGGTCAAATGAGAAAGCTATATCGAGAGCAAAAGATGAAATACATGATAACCAGCAAAGAGAAGCCAATCAATCATCCTGTAAATTATGTACATACAGATTTGGAGTCGTTTGTTTTATTTTCTGATAGTTTTAATGATCTAGATAGTCAATTAGTTCAGGCAGAAGATATACCAGAGATCACTGAGAATTTTAGAGAAGCTCTGCAAAAAGAAAGAGGAGAAAAGCAAGCTACCATGGAGAAAACAGCTGAAGATAATGGGCAGCAAACAGAAAAAACAGAGCTAACACAATTTCAACACTTGGAAGAATATGAAGATGGTCTTTGGACCATGGATTTTGATGGCGCAGTAGGTAGTGATGGTGCTGGTATTGGTGTGTGGATTCGAAGTCCCTTTTCCGCTCAAGAAAAAGTTCCAAGCAAGGTGAGAGTGTGTTCCTATAAACTAGCATTTGATTGTTCAAATAATGAGGTGGAATATGAAGCACTAATTGTTGGGCTAAAGATTCTGAGAAAGCTGAAAGCGAAGAAGATTGCAGTCTATGGTGATTCAGACTTGGTGATCAAGCAAGTTAAGGGTGAGTTTCAGGCCAAGCATCCTTGCATGAGGGCATATCAAAATGCAGTCTTAGATATTTTGAAGTTATTTTCTAATCATACCTTGACATGTGTGCCTCACATACAAAATGGTGTTGCTGATGGACTTGCTAGGGCAACAAGCAATTTAAAAATTCCAATGAATTCTAGCAACAAGTTTGAGATTCATGTGAAACACCGTCCCACCATTATAGACAATCAACGATGTTGGCAAGTATTTCAAGATGATGAAGAGATTAACCAGTTTCTGCAAAATAAGGGTAAGTTCAAAGATACCTCAATAGATACTGAACATGATGATGGTAGTGATAATATACAAGTAAATCAAATGGAAGTGCTGCAACTTAAAGATAACATTATTCCTAGGGGATTGATTCCTTTAGAGGAGTTGTTTGAGCAAGACGATGTGGCCCGCAAACCGACATTGAGACCAACTAAAAAAGGTGTTGAAGAGGTAAACATTGGGATAGCTGAGAATCCAAAGAGGGTAAAGCTATCAAAGTCATTGTTACCAAAGGTAAAAGCAGAATATGTGAAATTGTTGTCTTTATTTTCTGATGTTTTTGCATGGGATTACTCAGATTTAAAAACATATGATACAAATATCATTCAGCATACTATTCCTATTAAGTCAAATCAGAAGCCTTTTCGTCAAAAGTTGAGGGGAATCAATCCGAAGCTTCTACCATCAATCGAAAAAGAGGTAAACAGATTGTATAAGTAAGGAATTATTGTGCCTATCCGATTTTCATATTGGATATCAAACTTGGTGCCCGTAAGAAAGAAAACAGGTGAGATTCGTTTATGTATTGACTTCAGAAATTTGAATAAGGTGTCCTTAAAAGACAATTATCCGCTGCCCAAAATGGACCATATATTGCAGCGAGTTGTTGGAGCATCAAGGATGTCACTACTCAACGGCTATTTAGGATACAATCAAATTTTGGTGCATGAAGATGACCATGACAAGACAGCGTTCACCACTCAATGGGGAACATTTCATTATGCAAAGATTCCATTTGGTTTGAAAAATACAGGAGCCACCTTTCAGCGCGCAATGGACATGGCTTTCGCCAATGAAAAAGATGTATTTTTAGTTTTTTTATCTAGATGACTTAACTGTGTTTTCAAATTCTGATGAGGAACATTTGTATCATTTGAAAATTGTTTTCCAAAAGTGCAGAAAATATGGCATTTCGTTGAATCCGAAAAAGAGTCTTTTCACCATGGATGAGGGAAAACTTCTTGGCCACATCATATCTAAAGACGGCATCCGTGTTGACCCTGCACATTTTGAAGCCATTCAGCAAATTGAACAGCCCCAGAACAAGAATGAAATACAGTCCTTTAATGGTAAACTGAATTTTCTGCATCGTTTCATTCCAAATCTAGTGGAGCATCTTAGAGAAATCATGGGCATGCTGAAAAAGGACAGTCAGGTAAAGTGGACCGAAGAGGCGGTGAAATCATTTAATTTAGTGAAGTTAGCTCTTTCTTCAGCTCCTATTTTGATCAGCCCAGACTACATGCAGGATTTTATTTTGTTCTCATTTGCTTCTGAGAACACTTTGGCAACTGTATTAATGCAGAAGAGGGAAGGTGTTGAAAAGCCCATTGCTTTTTTCAGCCGGATTATAAGAGATGGAGCATTGAAATATAACATCATTGAGAAGCAAGCACTTGCGCATGTAAAGGCCTTGAAAGATTTTCGTGTGTATATATTGCATTCCCATATTCTAGCTTATGTTCCTAATGCAACAATTAAAGATATTTTAGTACAGGAAGATCCAGAAGGCAGACGGGGTAAGTGGATTGCTGCGTTGTTAGAGTATGACGTAGAGCTTAAACCCACCAACCTGATCAAAGGTCAAGGACTCGCCAAGTTAATGGCTGAAATGAATTTGCAAGTTCTAGACATAAATTTGATTGCTGCCATGTCTGATGAAGATGAGGAGAATTCATCCGTTCAGGTATCTGAAATGTTTCTTTCCTCTCCTTGGTACGCTGACATTTTATATGTAATTCAGCATTTGTCTTCACCTCCTGGAATGCCTAGAAATAGAAGTAGAACATTGAAATTGAAAGCTGCAAAATTCTGCATACTAGATTCGGCATTTTTTTGGAAAGAACCTGGTGGAATGTTATTGAATTGTTTGGTAGAGGAGGAACCCAAAAGAGTTGTGGAAGACTTTCATAGTGGGGACTATGGAGGTCATCTATTTTTGAAGACCACAGCAAACAAGATTCTAAGGGCAGGATATTATTGGCCTTCATTATTTTCAGATGTATATAAGGCTGTTAAAAATTGTCACGAATGCTAAATTTTTGAAGGGAAGCAGAAACTCCAGCCTTTGCCTCTCAAACCAATTGAAGTCAGCGCACCTTTTCAGTAGTGGGGATTGGATTTCATCAGGGAAATTCATCTGGCATCATCAGGACAACATCGATGGATATTGACAGCCACAGACTACTTCACAAAATGGATTGAAGCTATTCCTACTCGACAAGTTACGGATGAGGTAATTATTTCTTTTCTCGAAACCAACATTTTGTCATGTTTTGGATGTCCAAGTAAGTTAATCACAGATAATGCAGCAGTGTTTAAGTCAAAAAGGATGGTTGAGTTTTTCTATAAGTACAATATTGACTTGGGACATTCAACCTCATACCACCCTCAAGGAAATGGATTGGCGGAATCATCTAATACATCTGTGGCCAATATCATTAAGAAATTGTTGGAAATCGGTAAAAAGGGTTGGCACAAGAAGTTGATAAATGCACTATGGGCTGATAGGGTGAGTCAGAAAAAGTCGATTTGCATGTCTCCTTTCGAGTTGGTGTACGGAACAAACACGGTTTTTCCTACTCCGCTCGCTGTCTCGGTAGTCAAATTTCTTCAAGAAGCTGGTAGTGAGGAAGATCCTATGCAGAGAAGGATTAATCAGATGATTCATTTACAGCAGACACGGGAGGAGGTATTTTAAAACACTTGCAATTTGCAGGAGTGCATCAAAAAGATTTATGACCGGAAAGCAAAGGCAGACACATTTCAGCTAGATGAGGTAGTTTTAAGGTGGGATGCTTGACATGAAGACAAGGGAAAGCATGGAAAATTTGAAAATTTATGGAAGGGTCCTTACAAGATTGTGGCATATCGTGGCCAAAATGCTTTCCTTCTCAAAGAAATGAATGGAGATGAATGTCCTAGAGGGCCGATTAATGGTCGGTTGTTAAAGAGATACTACTTCTGAGTATTTTCTGCTCATTTTATCATCATTGTACATATCATTTTACTTTTGTTCTATTTCACATGTAAACTAACTTATCATATTCAGTCTGGGGCCCGAGGTGAAGGCTATAATTCTGAAAATGAAGGTTAGTTAGTCTAAGTTTGTCAAGTCAGTTGTCTAAATCTTTTAGTTTCGAGTCTAGCTTAGTCAAAGCAGTTTTTGGTTTTTCAGTCAAATTCTCAAGACTTTGTGTTGGAATAATGACTCCATCGCCCAATGGATGAATGCACTGTCTAGCTCTTATAGAGATCTGCGGTTCTTGGCATCTCCAAGGAGCTACCATCCCCATTGGAGCCAATGTTAGAGTCGGTCTAGTTATCCCTTCGTCAGAGGTCAAAGCTCTTTCTGCATTTCATGTTTAGGTGTCCCACCAGTTTTGATCAGTTGCATTTCGTTAGGCATGCCATAACTCTGACGGAATGGTTTGTGTCATTCATTCCCCTCGTGCATGGCACCGGTGGTTCAGGTTCAGTCATAAAGCTTCAAAGGTCATTTACAATCATGTTTTAAATTTTTAGGTCATAGGTCTAAGGTTGAGTCAATTTTGTTTTGAAAAGTCTTAGAAGACCAGCAGGCCAGAGGGATGTCTTTGATAGATAATCACGTCAATAATTTTCATCATTGTACAGATAAAGTATGAATTCTCTTCAAAACTTTGTTTTGAAGATAAGTCGTCGTCTCATTTTTGTAAAAAAAATCAAAAAACTTCAATCCTTGAAACGTCCAAGCGCAGCCTTGGTCTCCTTTGTTAGAGCATATCAAAGCTATCCCTGCAAAAAATTATCAAAGAAAATCATTATTTCAATCAATTTTAAGGATGAAACCAAAAAGGCCAGAGTCTATTAATTGTGAAAAAGTGTCAATGAAAAAACATAAGAAAATGGGTTATGGATCAAGCAAAAATAAAAAAGGAGTCTATATGAAGATATTTCACCTCATTTGCAACCCATTCCACATTCCAAGAGTGAAGAACATCGTTCCAAAGAAATTTGGTGAGTTTGTATGACAATTGGAGCATTTCCAGGGCGCGCGGCGCATCAGGTTGGGCACGTGGCGCATCAGGTTGGGCGCGCGGCGCATCAGGCGACAAAACCCAGTGAGAATTTGCACGCGCGCGGCACATCAGAGGCATGCGGCGCATTCGGTGAGGCGCACGGCGCACTGGGGTTTATGCCCAAATTTTGTCCAAGAAAACACTAAAACGCCTCCTCTCAAGCACAAATTCACAGGTAGGCTTATATCCATGGCTCATTCTTGGTTTTGAAATGGTTTATGTAAAGGATTATGATATATTTTCCCTAGAAAACCAAGTGGAAAAACCCTCCTTTGTCCATTAAATTGTTGTAAGAATTTGAATGCCAAAATTGCTGAAGGGTTTTAAAAAATAAATGTTACCAAGGTTATCATTTTTTCTTACTTCCTTTCATTTCCCATCCCCTATATTCACCATTATTTTCCCCAATAATTTCCTCATAAACCCTACACTATCCTCCCTCAAATTCTAATCCCTCACTTCTACTACAAACACATGATCCCTACCTCATCCCAAAACCCTAAAAATTCAAGATTTCCATGTCCCTTCCCTTCTATAAATTCCTTGTTTTATTTCCATGTTCCCCATTTCCCTAATGTTTTCCCTTTCCTAACAATTCCCTTGTACATTTGTGTCCCCTTGGTCACAGCATTTTGAGAAAAAGAAACAGTCTACAGTCAATTTTGCACACAGTTGTATATCAACATATATATATTCCGGCTATCTTGTTTCTAAAGAACATGTCAGAGACCGAGTCAGTATATGAGTAGGAGTATGATAGTGATTCTACACCAGAGGTAAATGTGCCAAATGTGCCATGGAGGTATCACAAAGGTGGAAAAAGTGGACAACATGTTAGGGAGGCGCTTACTTCTTTGGCTCAATTGAAAGCTTGCCCACTTGTAATGGATTGTTTTCGATGCCAATCATGTTTCCAATATTGTGAGATGATCTCACAAACTCAGCATCAACGGGAACTAGTCCGTCTATTTGTTCTTAATCTATAGGATGTTCATGTAAACCTTGCTGGAGTGAATTTTACCTTGTCACCCAAGACTATTGCTCAGGCCACCGGAATACCTAATGTAGGGGAGGAATGGAGAAAATGCCAGATGCTAGACAGATTTTACTATGAGCCATATATCAAGCACGGGTATATCAGACACTTGAGCGCAACTTTTCCTTTCAGATTCCTAAAAGATGAGTTTGCACCATTGATGAAACTCATCATTCGGTATTTCAGCTGTGAGGGCAGATTCTCGCGTCTCTATGCGTACCATGTTCGTTTATTGATGCATTTCACAAGGGTACGTATGATGAACATTCCATTTTTCATGTGTCGTAACATAGAGAGGATGGTGCCTTTAGTACAAAGGAAGATCCCAGCACATCAGCATAGGAGCATATATCATTATGCATTGATCAAAATCATAGTGATGCATCAGTTGGCACAGCAGGGTATTACTTGGGAGGATTTCACCTCCCGTGATTACTTTTCCGTGCAACAGCCTCCTCCAAAGATAGTTCATGATGAGGGAGGGCCTTCACAGCAGTTTGACATTCTTGAGACTGAGCATGTTGATGCTCCAGTATATGTGACATATCAGAGAGGCCACATGGCCTTATTTGCATCTGCACGACGAGTACTATCTCCACCAGGGGTGGAAGGGGTCTCGTTGACATCATCAACACAATGAGTATTATCTCCACATCATGTGGAAGGGGTCTCACCTCAGTCTTTAGCACAGGTACAAATTCAAGATAGGGGCAAGAGACCCATGTTTGATGAGGGTCCTTTAGGAGGTTAGGACATGGGTATCATTGATGTTGATGCTAGTTCGCCTAACTCGGAGCTCAAGGAGATCATCTGAGAGCAAAGGGTTGAGAATGAGTCGCTGCAAAAGAAATTGAAAATGGCTAAATGGGTGATCAACTACTTGGAGCAGCGCAACAAATAGCTGGAAGATGAGCATGCACTTTATGAGCTACGGAAGATCCGGGAAGACCGGGAATTGGCCCGAAGGAGACCCGGTGATTTGACACCTATTGATCGAGAATCAATGCTCATCCGGGTAAACACTCATTTGGAGAAGTTGTTGGCGAAGGAAAACAGGGACAAAGACATGCTTCGTCATATGAAAACTCACTATTGGGCTCGCATGCATGTTTGTAAAGCGAAAATGAAGATCCTAAAGAGGCGTTTGAGCAAAGCGCTAAAGCGACGGAAAAAGCTCGAACCACTCCAAATTTTGGCCGAGGCTTCATTGGCAGGGCACAACACATGATAGAGGGTCTTCACTCCGAATTTGAGCAAATTCAGAGAAAATGTTGTCATTTTGAAATTTTTTGGCTTGCAAAACAGGGTTTTTGGCTCTAGGCGTAGCGCGCAGCGCGCGACCCATAAGATGGGGAGGTCCAAATCGTGAATGGCTTGTAGTTTTGGATTTGTAATGATGAATTATACATGCTTAGCCATTGCCAAGGCATTTCATCAAGTTCTGGGTGACCAAAAGGCTCAAAAACATCATGAAAACCACCTTTCTGCCACTTTTTGCACCAGGAGGAAGTACGTCTGGGAGAATGCACTTTGGGAGGGACAAATGGACACCAAATTGGAAAATTCCACTTGAGTTAGAAAGTGGACAGCCAGGGCTTTCCAAAAAGCCAACCTGAGCTCAATTTGGATGTCGGTAAGTGCCCCAAAAGCAGGTGGAAAGGCGCATAGCGCACAAGGCTCAGGCATGCGGCGCATAGGGTTTTTTGGCACAATTTTCATCTTCAGCTCAGCAAATGAACCCAGTTTGACCAGTTTTGACTTGTGATGTGATTTTTCACCCTTATTGATGTAATTAATGGAACATTATGTTTATTTGACACTTATTTACCTATTCTAGATGATTCATTCATAAAATAGCAAAAATTTAATGAATGAATTGGTTTCCTAGCTTATAGAGGCAAGTTGTTTTGACTGCCTAAATTGTAATGCTTTGCTTAGAATTGGTTGAAACAAATCCTAGGATGATGAGCTAGATCCCTAGAGGCAAGGGAATATGTTGGTTTTCCTATATTATGTATTTTCTTAGTCATTTTTAGGGTTGGACTCTTGGGAATAGCTTGACACTCTATTGTACATATCTTATCTGTATTTTTGGCGAAGGAAAGACCAGGGTTTTGCAACACTATTTGGGATTCATGTGGCTTTATGTGTTGATGGTGTGTTTCTTTCACTACTTGTAAGTTGTGTATGTGTACCACTTTTCTTCTTTAATCTTCTGTAATTGAACAAATGAATTCTTAAGGTAGAATCCATAAATTTGCTATGCTCTGCCTTTAAATTTGTTTAATTTTCCATGTTTTCATCTTTTTAGGGAGAACCCTTGAAAGTTTCTTACTCTCCTTAACCTCTCATCAGTTAGATCTATCCATTCAATCACTTTAAAGGCATCAAAACAATCGCCTATCTTGCCCCAAGTAGACCTCTGCAAAAGTTGTGCCTCATCCCCGCACCCAAAATTGCCTTTCCCTTGAATTCAACAAAACCTTAAAAAATCAATTTCAAAGTCCTTGTACTTCATACCTTGCCTAAAATTAGTCATCAATTCAATCATCTCGACCTTGTTGATTATCTTTTGCCGAGATTGACCCGCAGAGAGCCCTCTCCTGTCCTCGTAGGGCTAGCTACGAGGTTGAGCGTGGTTTGATGTAGCCTTGAGTCTTACCTTATTTCAGCCTAAGGTAGATTTGAGCGCTAACACCACAAATGAGAAAGGAATCCATAGCCATGTTCTTTCCGTTTTAGTCATAAGCAGGCATTTGACTAAATGATTCAAGGTATTTTTGAGGTCTAATTCAAATTTTTTATTTACGTTAGTTACTTGTAGAAAATGATCCCTCCATTCCCCCCTATTTGAGTTAGATTATTGTATTTATTGTATGTGTCTACCAATGCCAGTGACTTGTGGGTAATGGTGATAAAGTCAATTATTTTTTTCAATTTTGTGATTTAAGTTCATTAATTGGCTTTGTTAAGTTGTTATAGGCTTTCGAGAACTTTGTCATGAACAACAACCTTATAAGGAATATGTTCGAGAAGATTTCAACTTTTGCAACAAGGCTATGTCAGAAGGGAATGAATCAACCCCTCTCGATAAGAAAGGTCCCAACATTTATAAATTCAGATCCAACTCCACTATAGAGCTACACCCAAAAATCCATGACGAAAAATATAAACAAATGCCCCCTGCAAGTGTCATCAGTAGGCTTATTCTCATCATGCTCTAGAGGAAACTCATTAGCAATCACAACATGTATTCCAATGTAATAGGCCTCATATGGACACCTTTTTATTTTAGGTATGGTACATTTTATTATGCCATGAACATTAAATCATGTCTGATATGTATCAACTTTCAAACTGTTGATATGGATTTCATGTATGATCATTGTAGGTGGCATGTTGATATGCCGAGAATTATGGCGAAATCAATACAATCATGTATGATGCAGGTCTTGGCACGGCCATGTTTAGACCTGCATGGCCATGTTTATTTTGGGTATGTATTTTCCTCGAAATTTTATATCATTTTTTAGTTGTGGTCCTATTTTTCCTACATGCGTAAATATTCTTTAGTGGTTTACTGAGAGCAACAATTTTTTAAGATATTTGTTAAGATTTTATTTTTTTTAAGGGGAATTGAAATTGATTGATACCATAAGATTTCAAGGGAAGGGCATATGTTTTTTTTGGAATCAATATTAAAGTCTCCAAATTATAACATTAATTGGATAAAATAAATCCATTTGTAAATCTCTAGAATGACCCAAAATGTTGGTAAAGTTCTAGTACTAAAGGTAAATTGTTTGTATGTGTAGTTGAGAAAAGGGAAAAAATATGCATGGGAAAGATATGAAATTGAGGTAGAAATTCATCTGAAACTTTAAGGGAAGGGAACATGTTTTTTTGGGACAAATTTTAAAGTCTCTAAATTATAAAATAAATTTGATAAAATGATAGGAATCTGGATTAGGGGCAAAATTTTTCTCAGAAATCAAATTACTCAGAATTGATCAAAACATGAACGACATCGTATGTCTTGGTGATATGATCCAATGCAACTTATTTCACTCAAAATGGAGTTCATATGAGAAAGTTAGAGCATGTTGTTCGTTTGGTCAAAAAAGTAAAATTTTGTGACTCGGATGCTAACTAAGCATTCATGCAGATGAGTAAAAAAAAAAGTAAAATTATTCCTTAGAATATTCCCAGAGGTGGCTCAATCACATCTCGACATTTGGTGGCACGTTATTGGTCTGCAGCATTTGGGTTGACCAATGAGAAGGTGACACATAGCAAGCCCGGAGGCTGGCATGTGTCCCTCCTCAAAGGCCTATGAACATCGGTGTGTGATGGAAAAATTTTGTTTGGCAGGCCAGGGAGTCGAACCCGTGACCTCGCTCGAGCAAGTGAAGTGCTCAACCACCATACCACGAGCATAGTTCTTAATAAAGAATGGGTGCCATTTGATTTTCATGTGAAAGAGTCAGTGCTTTGGAGATAGCTGCTAATGGTAACCTCTCCTCATGCGAACGTGATGAAATTGACTACTAGCAGTTATGTAACCAGTGGTCAGTGCTAACACTAACCACTAGCATGTGACCAACAATGCGAAACTTAGCCGTTAGCATTTTATGATAAATGCGCCATTAATGAATTAAGTGGGTTTAACATTAATTAAACATTAATTGACCCTTATTTAATGGTGGTTTAATTTGGCGGAATTTTTGGCGAATCAGAAAAATCTAGAGCTAACTCCAAAATTGGCGGAGTTCACTGGAGTTTTTCCAAATTTAGTGCAGATTTCCTTGGAAACATTTAAGAAGCCATAAATTTGGCAATTTTCAACCAATTTAGGCTCAAAAAGAGTCATTCTTAGATGACTTGGATGCTCTAAACACAATAGAATATTTCAGAGGCAGAGACGGACTTATGTATTATATTTTCCTATGCTGAAGTTTAATGAAGCCTAGGGCCACCACGAGAGGAGGTCAAGCCTAGATCTGTTGAAGTCCAATTGCAGAGTTTGGAAAGCCAGTTTTGGGGATTTTGGGTCTTCTAAATCTAATGGAGTAGGTTTCAAAGGCATTGGAGCACTACAGGTGCATGTAATCATAGAATTGACCATTAATCCAAAAAGGGCCTAGCCATTCAAGCATGTTGAAAGAGATGTAGCCCAGGATGGGTAAACTCCTTTATCAACTTTGTGTTATGATTTTTTTCTATTTTATTTATCTTCAATTAAATAGCTAATTAACCTCATGAATCTCTCATAAAATACACTTAACACTTGACACATAATTCCTCACATTTTGGTTAATACGAGATGATCCTAAACACATTTTTAATACTGATGAGGGAGCTTGCATAACATTAACAAGTTTTGCCAACATTTCAGATCAAGTTAGTATTAGAGAATTGCTAGCTCATTTTAACCTTGAGATTGGTTGCCAAGGTTAGCTAGAAAACAAAATATTCGTTTTGTATTTGTGCAAGGAGAATTTAACTGTGTGCAAGTTTATGTGATGGCAACTTCAACAAGTGATGTTTCTAATCCATATTCCTTAGCAAGACTCTTTGACAAAGAGATGCTTGAAGAGCTTATCATCATGAGATATATGGTGCAATATTTGTATGAAGATAGGATGGAGAACACTATACTTCAAGAGGAGTTGATGTCCATGAAGGAGGAGAAGCAAGAGCTTCTTGAAAAGATGCATGAGATGGAGATTCAACTCCATGATGCCAAGGAAACCATATCCAAGTGTGTGCATGAAAATGAGGTATGCAATTCAATTTTATCTTCAATTTCTTCTAAAAATGAATGTTTTTGTGCTTTTTAAAGACACATTAGAGGAATAGGGTCCAAATTGTTGATGAAGATGGGCTATGAAGGTAAAGGGTTAGGAAGATATGCACAAGGCATAGTTGAGCCAATTGTTGTTAAGAAGAGGCCTAGGTATTTTACTCTTGGTTATGGACAACGTGAAGGAAAATGCTCCAAATCCAAGGAGTCACATGAAGGTGTTCCAAGAAAGACTTTCATTACATGTTCATTACCTCAAGCTTGTGAAGTTTGTGCTCATGAGGAATGCAAAAGTTTTATACCCACTTTGCAAGAAGATGCTCATAGGCATGCAACTAGAGGAAATGGAAAACAAGAGGATGTTGAAGGCTCTAAGGTCATTGAAACTATTGTTTGCATTCTGAAGAGAGACAATACCTCATCAAATTCACCTCTTCAAGAAGGTGAAAAAGGTGAATGTGCAAGGTATAAATGTTCCTTTGATCAAGTTTCTTTTGATTATGATAAACATGGTAAATATTATCATAAGATTTGGGGAAAATTTACATGTTCCTTTTGTGGTTTGAATAACCATACTATTTTGAGGCATTGGAAAAGGATAGCCATATATAGGAAACTTTCAAAAAAAAGACAAAGAAAGCCAAAGGTCTATTGGATAATGGAAACCTTGTTGAAAAGAAGATGCGATTAATTTTCACTCATTGCTATAAGCAGGGTCATCTTGTAGAAAAGTGTTGTACTTTGCATCCAAAAAGTCATCCATGACATTTGAAGAAGGTGGAGAGAGATTTTGGCAAGAATGGAAAAGAGGATTCCATAATTGATTTGGGTCCGAATGATACACATGATGAAGTGCAACTGAAGGAAGTGCCATTAAAATGGTTTGTAAAGAGATGGTTAGATTTATTAACCAATTAAGGCCTTGCATTTCTTTTGATAATTGATGCATTTCATTGTTATTTGGATGCATTTCTTTTCTCCTAAAATTATGTTGCATATTTCATGAAGCAAGATGTTGGAAAAGTAGAGGTATGTTGACTCACTTAGATACAAAAAAGATGGAAATTTGCAACTACAAATTTGCATGCATATTTCATTCTTGAACTTGCATTTTTACACCAGGAAGGTGTTCAAAAGTGGAGTTTTTTGACTCACTTTATTGCAACAAATTTGGTCATTTCAACTATTTAATTACTTGTACATACCAAAGGGATTCTTGTACTTGTGATTGTACTTTAGAGAGAGTTGAGAATTGTTATACATGCATGAGAGTTTGTGTGTGTGAACAATGAAATTTTTAATAGTTTCATTGTACTTTAACATGCATGAGTGATTGACTTGTGATTGGTTGATTTCTTTGTTAACATTCATGTCGTCAACTTGAGAATGTTGATAATTTGCACATGCATGAGTGTCAGATGTGTGGTCAATTGATTGTTACATGTATGTAATATCAACTTGGAAGAGTTTATTTTGTCTCCAAAGATGGAATGGAGATATGATGAATTGTTTCATGAGAATGTGGAATTCTTGTTGTAAATCGTCAATTTGTTGTACATGCTTTTGCTTGATTTGAAAGTCAGTTGCTTTGAAGAAGCATGTTTTGTCGACTTGTGTTTAGTCTATGGTTTATACACCAGGATGTAAGAGGACATGGCGATGTTCACATGATGTGACATTTGTTGCTTTGAAGATGAAAAAGGAAGAGGTCATCAATTTATATTCTTGCGTGAGTGTTTTTCAAGGTTAATGGTGTTTTTTGTGACAAGATGTCGTAGGATTTTGGAAGGTCCACGCTTGAGAAACAAGCTCATTATTAGCCTTCATTTTCAAATCATGACATGAGAAACATGTTAATACTGGAGGGTGATGGAATCAAGAAGTGAAAGTGGATAAAAATACTAAAACAAATTTCATCCCTTGTAAAATATCAATTGCTCTACAATGCGATTCGATGTGTTAACGCCAAGAAGGGAAAGAGTTGGTGAATGCATTCTTTTAGATGTGGAATCTGGAACCATGAAGGTAACAAAATGGTCATTTCTTTTCTTGTTATTACTAATATTGGAACTCATTTTTGTAGTTCACTTAGATGGGCTTAACTTGGAAAAGTCGTTTCCGAGGAGAAGCTTGCATCGAATGCATGTGTTGCAAAGGAAGAACATGACTTTCAGTGGGAATCCCATTAGTCAGCTTCCCAAGCACCGAGGGATTGCTTTGGTACAACAAGGTTTTTAGTCAGCCAGTATCTAGCAAGTGTTGGATTTGGTTAGCAACAAAAGGAAAACATTGGTTGAAGTCCCAAGCCATTTTCAAGACAAGCCATGTCAGTGAAACCAAGTGGTTGTCATGGAGATTTTTCCAAGTAGAATTAATTGATAAAAATTGGGAAGGAGAATAATATTCAACTCTCATCAGATAACCGACTTTTCTGGGTCCAAAATCCTGTTAGTGGGAAGGAGTGATCCTAATCTAGATTGGGGGCATAAATTTGCTCAAAAATAAAAGTGCTCATAATCAATCACAGCCTAAATGAAAGCATCCGTCTTGGAAATATGATCCCAACATAACTCGTTTCACTCAAAACGAAGTTTGTATGAGAAAGTTAGAGGTTGTTGTTCGTTTTGTTAAACATGCAAAATTTTTTGACTGAGATGTTGACTAGGCATCCATACAACCTAGTAAAAAAAAAGAATATTATAGGGAATATTCCCTATAATATTCCTTAGAATATTCCCTACAATATTCCCACAGATGGTTTAATTGCATCTTGACACTTGCTGGCATGTTATTAGTCTACAGCATTTGGGTGGACCAATGAGAAGGTGACACATTGCAAGCTCGGAGGCTGCCACGTGTCCCTCCCCAAAGGAATATGAACATCAATGCGTAATGGAAATTTTTTTTGTCAGACTGGGGAGTCAAACCTATGACCCCACCTGAATAAGTGTAGTGCTCATCTGCCATACCACCACTGTAGTTCTTGATAAACTATGGGAATCATTTGATTTTCATGTGAAAGTGCCAAGGGTTTGGAGATAATCACTAACGTTAACCTCTACACATGTCAATGCAATGAAATTTACCACTAGTAGTTAAGTAACTAGATATCAGCTCTAACACTAACCTCCAACATGTGACCATCACTGCAAACCTTAACCACTAGCATTTTACGCTAAACGTGCCATCAATGAAGTAAGCGATTTTAATGTTAATTAACCATTACTTAACCCTTATTTAATGGGAGTTTATTTTGGTTGAATTTTTGGTGGATCTGACAAATCTAGAGCTAACTCCAAAATCGGCAGAGATAAATGAAGTTTTTCCAGATTTAGTGGAGATTTCGTAGGAAAAACTGAAGAAGCCATAACTTTGGTAGTTTTCGACCAATTTTGGCTTAGAAAGAGTCATTCCTAGATGATTTGGATGCTCTGAATACAATGGAATAGCTTTCAAAGGCATAAAGGCACTTATGTACAAGATTTCTCTACGTTGAAGTTTAAGGAAGCTTAGGGCCACCAGGAGAGGAGGTCAAGCCTAGATCAGCTGAAGTCTAATTGCAGAGCTTGGAAAGTAATTTTCGGGGTTTAGCATCTTCTGAATCCAATGAAGTAGGTTTCAAATCCATTGGAGCACTGCAAGTGCATGTAATCATATAATTGACTAGCAATCTAAAGAGGGCTTAACCATTGAAGCAGATCCAAGGAGATGTAGCCCAGGAGGAGTGAACTCCTTTATCAACTTTGTGTTATGATTTTGTTGTGTTTTATTTCTCTGTAATTTACTTGCTATATGTGTGTTTTAAACAACTAATTAACCTCATGAATTTCTCATAAAATACACTTAACACTTGACACATAATTGCTCACATTTTAATTAATTTGAGATGATCATAAAGACAATTTTAATACTGATGAGGGAGCTTGCATAGTATTAACAAGTTTGTCCAAAATTTTAGATCATAAAATAACTCCATCTTTAAATCTATGGGATGGAATAAAAAGTTGTGAAATTTCTAATACTGAAGGTAAGCTATTTGTATGTGTAGTTGAGAAAAAAGGAAAAAATATGCATGGGTAATATATGAAATTGAGGTAGATAGTTATGCTAATATCTTGAGATAAATTTCCAGGAAGTAGTAAATTATGAGAATGGTGTTGTCATAACTATCTTTACATGTTGTTCTAAAGTTTTGTTATGATTTTTCTAAATTTTGTTCATGTATTTGTAACCAAGGATCACATCATGTGGAAATTATGTTGCATATTTTGCAATGGCTATTAGGTTTCTTACAGGACCAACTGCGATGGCAACATATTCTACTGTGGTTGTTTTAAGGAGGGGTGTTAATTTATGTTTCCGTTGTACAGGTATGAGAGTAGATAAGACGTTACTAGAAAAGAGAATTTATGCATGCTCTACATTTTATGCTCACATACACCCCACAAGAATATTTTTCCCTGTCTCATCAAAAGCAACAGCTTGTTTTTATTTCCCACTTTCTGATTTCTATCTTATTTATGTTTGTACAGTGCACCAAGAAGCTCTTCTAGAAAGCATTGGTCCATTGTACTCTTTGCAAAAGAGTACAATGTACATCCAGAAAAATTGATCACAACGTAAGCTGAAGTTTTTCTCAACAAACAAAAATTCCCTTGCCTTAACTGGGTCTCCTTTTTAAATGCAGTACATGGTCATGCCATATATTGACATTAAGTTGTCCTCTTCTACATTTTTTGTTTTCAATTTACTATAAAAGCAACTAACTCATGGGTGAATTTGCTTGACTTGTAGAGTTATTTTTTTCATGTTGATAGCGTTACCAATAACATTGGTGTACTATGTTATCTTGATAGTGTTACCAATAATGTTGGTGTACTACATTGTGTTGGGCCTCTGAAAGGCAAATGAATATTAATGGAAATTGAATGGTGATATAAGTTGGTGTATATGCAGCTCCCATAAATTTATTTAATCCAATACAACACTTCAAATGAGATCTACTGTTTCAACACCTAGGTATCGATATAATAAGCTTTGAACATCATTCTTGTAAATTGTTTATTCCATTCTATATTATAATAAATAATGGACTACTTCCAAATAGTTTTTACTACTATAAAATTTACCAAGTCTTATACGCAGTGTTGTTATTTAAATAATTTTTACTAATTTAAAATTTACAGTCTTGTGATTATTTACTTTTGAAAATGTTGAAAAACATAATTTTTTCATTTTTGAAAATTCTTAATAATATAACAACCAACCTTCATATGTTATTCTTGAGATACTTTAAAATTAATTTACTTAGTTCATATGAACAGTGTTATTCCTTAAATAGTTAATATGGTTTTACTATTTACAAAACCTTATGAAAACCATTGTTCATTAAATAGTTTCCATGACATCAAAATTGACCCAATAAATTAATCAAGCACTGTCTTTTTTCTCTCTTTTCAGATGTGTGCATTTGATGACCAGTTGTCGTATTTCTCTATTGTCAACTACAAATGACTTGTAGCAAATTTAGAAGCAATCAAATTGTCTAATAGTCACTAAGATGGTTTGCATCCAGTTTGAAACTAAAGTGTATCTCTGAGAGGAAAGATAGATGCAACTTTGTAATTCTAGACATTGTTGAGTCTGTAATAGTCATTATAATTTTCAACTAAAGTGCTTCTCAGAGAGGAAAGATAGATTCATCTTTATAATTCTAGACAATGCTGATTTTGTAGCAGTCATTCTAGTTTTCGACTAGAAAATGTCAAAAAAACATTAAAACAACTTTAAAACTTCTAATAGTTGGAAATTGTTCAATTTATTTGTCTCTAAAACTAATTTTAAATATATTATTTACTAATTTTAATAATCTTATTCAACAACATGATAGCTCTCCCTTTATCTATATATACAATATATTTTTTACAATTAAACAATTTAGACATGACTTGCACCATAAGTTAAAATTTCAAAATTTCATTAGACATGGTCTAGCCTAGAAGCTGAAACCGAGTATCCACCACAAAAATCTAGAATATAGGTTGAGTTAAATAATATTTACATGCAAGATCAATTGAATTAAAACTTATATTTATGGTAGTGTGGGTAGTGTTAGCCTTAGAAGCATTTGGCCCAAAAATGGATCCAAAACACTACTGAAGGCTTCGAAGTTCACTTAAGGATCATTCAAAGATCAAAAACAACACATGCCAAGAATCCTTAGCATGGCAGAAAAGCACTATCGGGAGGCTAAAACACTCAAAAACGGTGAAAAACTATTATCGTAGGCATAGACAGTGCAATGCACAGCAGCCATTAGATCTGGCCGATCAATGAACCAGATCTAAGTGGAAATCGCAATCGGTGCTTCATAGAGGAGGACTTAAGATTGGGTTCAAGACACCCCCGATCAGCGATCTCCGATGATCGGATCAGTAGATCATAGTCAGTGGAGGCAAGCCAGCGGAGTAAGCGTGGACCATAGGGGACTTGCGATGGCGATCAGTGATGCAATGTGGACTATTGATCAAGCGATGCAAATCGATGGCCCAAATCACGTCGCAAGATTGATATTGGGAAAAACAAAGAGCGCTAGCACATGGGCCCTGGCCATAAGCGATAAGCAATTGTGATTAGTTTTCATCTCTATATCGTAGTGGAGCAGCACCATCGGGCGGAGCCTTTACACATTCATATGGGCAACTCGATAACCAGACCCAACGATTATATACATGATATTTCATAAGATTCAAGTCTACGGGAAAGTCATTTTCAATGCATTTTTCATGTATTTCATTATTTAACGAAATACAAAGGGAACCAAGGGGCAATGACGATGCGATAGGTCCCAGACCCAAAAGGGTTTGCGAATGAAATATATAATATTTCAAGTTTGCCAAGACTGATTTTCATGGTTTTTAGTGTTTTTTAACACATTCCCAAAATACAAAGGGAAGATTGTAATAGGCCATCATCAATTTGCGATAGCGACCCAGAGGGTGGACCCCATGGGAGAATAGACCAGATCTAAGGACTTTTGAAGTCCGGAAGAATAGAGATGGGCAGGATTTTTATAGTGTTACAGTGTTTTCTATATTAAAGAGAAAATAGTCATTATAATCATTTAAAAGGGAAACAGAGGATGAGAGACTGAAACCGTGAGACAGAAGGAAAGAAGGGGAAAGGTGAGAGTGCAACTCATCCAAAACCAACAAATGATCATGGAGCATAGATAATGCAACATAGCCAAACAAACAGAATGATCATATGACATCTTTGGCACAAGAGAGCTCCCAGATAATGCAATGAACTACCAGAATGATGTTACTCTTCTCTCAAAAGAAGAAACCTCTAAGCCATGCTATCCTAGTCAAGGCATCAAACAATTAAAAAGATAAAGGGATAGGTTAAGACCTCTCGAGCCTTAGAAGGCTCGAGAGGAGCATTCTAAAAGGCCTATAAAAGGCTGAGAGCTAAATGTATGAAGGGTTCAACTTCTGGAGATTGTTGATACTTTGCTACTCAAGCTTCTCATCTTCATTCTAGCAATATAAGCTTATTTTGTTGTTATATGTTCAATGTCCATTTTCTCTTATGTTCTAAGCTTGGACTTGAACAGTTTGTTCATGTTTCCTCTGTGTCTAATGCCAGATAACTATCATCTTATCTTTGTGTTGATAAATTAGATTTGCAAGCTTCTTTTACTTCCTGTAGCTGGCCATTCATATGTGTTTATATATGCATCTGTTGGTACATTCGATATTCTCCATATATTCATTAAATCTACCAACTATTGAGCATTAGTGGTCTAAAGCCTTGTAAATTTGAGGCTGTACATGCATATCTTGAGTAAAAATAGAGATGAAATAGTTATCTGGCTTGATCCAAACCATCATTCATTCCAATTGTTCAAAGAACAATATTGAATATTATATGTTACCACGCATCTCTGAGCTACAACCTAGGAGAGTTTCCTAGAGTGATAACATAATTGGCACCACTACCAGGGAGAGGAAACTGAAGCTCAACTTCCCTGGGAGAGGACACAGATCCAGCGTTGATGATAGACAAAGTCTCGGCACTTTTTTGGTTCTAATAATCTATCTGGCAACTCTACTGAAGGACGAACCTCTTGGTGACTCCACTTCATAGTTCTAGCTCAGTTTGTGAGGCATTCTTAGAGAAATCTCAGAACCCACAAGTTGACCCAGTACCTAACCCTAAAAAATCATTAAAGAAAGAAAGGTGTTGCAAAAAGGAGCTTCAGGTTTAGGTAAACGTAAATAATACTCTATATCTATTCAAGAAGGGCCTGTAATAGAACAAATACATGTTGAGAGTATAGCATCTAATACTAGCAGTGAAGAAAAAATCTCAGAAATTCATAAAGCTCCTTATTCTTTAGGTTCTTCGTTTGTTGTAAGCCCAAAGGAAACCTCACGTCCTATCCATCCTATTCCTTTAGTCTTATTAGTCACTCCTCAGCCCTCTATCATTCAGACTGTCGGTACCCTTATAGCCACCACTGCTATGGCAGGTCCACAAGCACCCAACAAAATGGAAACAATCATAGCTGCTAGGTATGGACCTCTAGTACTGCCCACTCCTTTGAATCCCATGCCTACTGGAGAATGTCAGAAATATAGGCCTAATTTCACTGGGACTAAAGGTGTTACAGATGAAGAACATCTTGAGTCATTCTATAGATATGGTGATAACCTGGACATTAGTGAAGATGATGTGTGGATGACAGTCTTTGTCCAAAGCCTAGATGGAGAGGCTAGAAAATGGTTCCAAGAACTAACCCCAAGATCTATAGCAGATATTGAGGCTTTAGATGATGCATTCCTAAAGCATTGGAGGGATAAGAAGGATCTCCTCTACTACCACATTGAGTTTCGCAACTTAAAGAGGGAAAGTGGTGAGTTGTTGTTTGATTTTAATAAGCGGTTTAACCACATGTATAGCAAGATACTAGCTAAATAAAACCCACCACTACCTCTACTAAACTCACCTATGCCAGTGCTTTTGATTTTGATTTCTGCTTACTGTTGAGGGAGAGGTTATGTGCTACTGTGGCTGATACGTAGGATGCAACCTTGGGTAGAATCAAACAGCATGGCTGTAGAGAAGCTCAAGGGAAATGTTGATAGAAGAAGACATAGGGGTGAGTCTTCATCATCTTCAAATCCCAAGATAGATAAAATGACCAAAATGATAGAGTCAATAGCCTTTGAAATCTCCAAATTAAAGGTTGAGCAGCACCCTGGGAAAGGAAGAGTTCCTAATACCTTTGATCCTAGAAATCCAAATCCAAATCCATATACAAGAGCCAATGAGCAGTTGCAGATTTTGCAAAGAAGCAAAGATGCCCATGAAGACCAAAGGGTGAAGACCCCTTTCTAGAATGCAGTCATGGAAGAAAAGTATTTTGAAGAAGATGATAAGATCCAATGTATGGAAGACAAAGTCAGTGCCCCTTTCTTGACCCTAGATACCTATGAAAAGTCATTATTCAATGACCAGATTAGTCAAGAGTGGGACGGTGAAACTGTTCTACAAACTGAAGATCAGCAAAGATATAATCTGAGGTCGAAGATGAGCGATGCCAAGGAAACCCCTATTCAAAGAGTTGCTATCCCTACAGTATAGTAAGCTAATAAGCAAAAGAAACTAGCAGTTGATCCCATCATCCTCCAAACTCTAGCTCATGAGGTAAGAGGCCTTGACAAGTCTCCTTCTCCTTTCAGTTTTCAATCAGAAATTCAGAAGCTAACAATACCTATGCCTCTGATTGAACAACGGAAGAATGAGTTCTTCAAAAGATCCATCCTCAAGGCCCTTGAGCCTAAAGCCATCCAAGCCTCCACTGACTATGTAAATCTACAAGATGACCAACCAACTGTTATTCTTAGCCCAATGATGGAAAATTGTGAGGATAGCTCCCCATCATTCTATGTCTCTCTAACTATTCATGATAAAATCCTTCACAACTGCCTTCTAGACACTAGAGCCAGCCATAATCTAATGCCCAAGGTTGTCATGGATACGCTGGGTCTTGAAATTACCAAGCCTTATCATGACCTGTTTTCTTTTGACTCTAGAAAAGTGAAATTCCAAGGATTAATCAAGGACCTAGACATCACTTTGTCTCAACTGCCCATGAAGAGCATGATGATGGATATCATGGTAGTAGACGTATCCCCCAAGTTTGGCATGTTGCTTTCCAGAGGTTGGATCAAGAGATTAGGTGGAACATTACAAAATGATCTGTCCTATGCTACTGTCCTAGTTTTTGGAGGTGAAAATAGGAGATTGTATAGAGAGGCTCAATTGGCTTATATTATCATCGATGAAAGGAATCCCACTAATCATCCCATATATGCTATCGACACTGATTTTGGAGCTTGTTTTCTTTAGATTGAGGAAACTCACTTGGCCTCCATGCAACTTAAAAAACTAGTTTACCAGATCATAAAGGAAGAAGACCCACACATTTGGGACATGTCGTTTGACGGAGTTTGCTTTAAGGAAGCTACAGGGGTAGGTGTAGTCCTCGTGTCCCCCACACAAGAATGCATTCATTTATCTTTCATATTAACTTTTTAGGTCAACAAAACATTCCGGGAAAAGCATCCAAGGCTGAAAGCATACAAAGATGAGGCGAAATATAGACCATCTCTACCTGACAAAGTCAAATGCTGCAAAGTTTTTGAAGAGGATGATCAAATTAATAGGCTTTTTCAAGTCTTTAATGGCCCAGTCAATGGATGGTTCGTGAAACTTTATTTCATTTAAGGCTTTAAAGCATTGGTATTGTAAATATGTTTTTTCTAGTTTTTATTTTCATTGCAAAATAGACTCCATGCCCAATGGAACACTAGGAGGAAGGTTTGATGTTGTTTTTACAGGAAAGGCATTGATCTGTGATTCTTGAAACCTCACAGGGAGGATTTTATCCCCAGAAGGAGCTAGTGTTAGCCTTGGAAGCATTTGGCCCAAAAATGGATCCAAAACACTAATGAAGGCTTTGAAATTCGCTTAAGGATCATTCAAAGATCAAAACCATGACATGCCAAGAACCCTTAGCATGGCAGAAAAGCACTATCAGGAGGCTAGAACACTCAAACAATAGTTAAAAACCATTATCACAGGCATATACAGTGCAATGCATAACAATTGTTAGATCTGGCCGATCAACGACCCAGATCTAAGCAGCAAATCGCAATCGGCACTACACAGAGGAGGACTTAAGATTGGGTGCAAGACACCCCCAATCAGTGATCTGTGATGATCGGATCAGCAAATCACAATCAATGGAGGAAAGCTGGCGGAGTAAGCGTGGACCATAGGGGACTT
Source organism: Pinus taeda (assembly GCA_000404065.3). Taxonomy (NCBI): domain Eukaryota; kingdom Viridiplantae; phylum Streptophyta; class Pinopsida; order Pinales; family Pinaceae; genus Pinus; species Pinus taeda. The sequence continues at coordinate 114,791 of APFE030521703.1, read as the reverse complement.
GAGATGACGATCAATGATGTAGCGTGGACCGTCGATCAAGCGACGTAGACCGACAACCCACATCGCGTTGCAGGATCGCTATTGAGAAAAACAAAGAGCGCTAGTACATGGGCCTTGGGCATAAGCGATAAGAGATTGTGATCAGATCACATTTTTATATTGTAGCGAAGTAGCACCAAGGGGAGGATCCTTTACACATTCATATGGGCGACCCGATAATCAGACCTGATGGTTATATACATTATATTTCATAAGATTTCAAGTCTGCAAGAAAGCCACTTTCGATGCATTTTTTGTATATTTCATTATTTAACGAAATGCAAAGGGAACCAAGGGGCAGCGACGATCTGAAAGGTCCTGGATTTGAAAGGGTTTGGGAATGAAATATATAATATTTCAGGTCCACCAAGGCTGATTTTTCATGGTTTTTAGTGTTTTTAACACATTCCAAAAATACAAAGGGGAGATCGTAATAGGCCATCAGCGACTTGTGATAGCGACCCAGAGGGTGGACCCAATGGGAGAATAGACTAGATCCAAGGACTTTTGAAGTCCAGAAGAATAGATATGGGTGGGATTTTTACAGTGTTGTAGCATTTTCTGTACTAAACAAAAAATAGTCATTATAAACATTTAAAAGGAAAACCGAGGCCGAGAGATCGAAACCGTGATAGAGAAGGTAGGAAGGGGAAAGGCGATAGTGTAGGTCATCCAAAACCAACAAATGATCATGGAGCATAGACAACACAACATAGCCAAACAAACAGAATGATCATGGGGCATCTCTAGCATGAGAGAGCTCCCAGAGAGTGAAACGATCTAGCAGAATGTTGTTACTCTTCTGTCATAAGAAGAAACCTCTGAGCCGTTCTTGCCTAGTCAAGGCATCAAATAGTTAAAAAGATAGAGGGATAGATCGAGAACTCTTGAGCCTTCGAAGGCTCAAGAGGAGCATTGTAAAAGGCCTATAAAAGGTTGAAAGCTAAATGTATGAAGGGTTCAACTTCTGGAGACTGTTGATACTTTGCTACTCATGCTTCTCATCTTCATTCTAGCAATATAAGCTTCTTTTCCTATTATATGTTCAATGTCCATTTTCTCTTATGTTCTAAGCTTGTACTTGAATAGTTTGTTCATGTTTCTTTTGTGTCTAATGCCAAATAATTGTCATCTTATCTCTACGTTGATAAATTAGATTTGCAAGCTTCTTTTACTTCCTGTAGCTAGCCATTCATATGTGTTTATATATGTATCTGCTGGTACAGTTGATATTCTCCATCTATTCATTAAATCTACAATCTATTGAGCATTATTGGTCTAAAGCCTTGTAAAGCTGAGGGTGTGCATGCATGTCTTCAGTAAAAACAGAGTCGAAATGGTTATATGGCTTGATCCAAATCATCATTGATTCGAATGGTTCAACGAACAATATTGAAGATTATATGTTACCAGGCATCTCCAAGCTACAACCTAGGAGAGTTTCCTGGAGTGATAACAGGTAGTACATTTGATGCTCACTGTCATGATCTATTATACAACTGATGCTTTGTGTTCCTAGTTGATCTCTATCTAACATGGAATATTCACTATGCATTTGAGAAATGATATTAAGATAATCTCATCTCCATTTTGTAATAAAAAACCTTGAATTGTTTAAATAAATATTAATTTGAAAGAGAAGTGCGTTTTGTTTTTAATGGTAGCCTTTTAATTGTTTAAATAAAAATTACTTTAAAAATAAGTGTGCTTATTTAAGAGTAGTGTTTTATTTTCAATGGTAAACTTTGAATGTTTAAATAAGTATTAGTTTAAAAAAAGGTGTGTTTCTTCGAGAACACATTTAAATTTATGTCATCTTATAGCGTAGGGTGCTAGAGATTTTTTTTGAAAATGACATTACAATCAAATATTTAATATGACATTGTTACGAGGAAAAAGGAATGAAATTTTGTCATTTTGGCTTTGTTTTTTTGAAAGATTTGCATTTTGTCTTTATGTGGAAATAATTGTTAAAGATATTATGTATATGGTGGGTTATTTTGCTCCATTTTGGAAGGATAGAGAGTCCCTTTTCCATGAAGGATTTAAATTTGTTTGGGATTGAATCTGTATCTTTCGAATGATATTTCTCCATCTCTTTAAGTGATTAACGATTTAAAAATTTATTTTTTTAATATTTTACTTTTTAATTAATTTTTTTCTTATAATTGAAATTCTAATAAGAAATATAGCAACAACATGTAAGTTACATTTTTCTATTAAGTATCATCACCTATGTCACACATAAATCGATTCCATTCATGCCCAAAAAACCAAAAGCCACATGGTGGCAATGTGCAAAAAGAAAAAACAAGAGAAGTGACATTGCCACCATGTGGCTCTTGTTGTCTTATCTCTTATGTAGCTTAATTTCTTATTTTTAATCAATCCAAAAATTTTGGGACACTCAACACAATAAAGATAAACAATATATGAAATAGATTAGGATTTGGAAGTTGATCACTCAGGTCCTCTTAAAATATCTTTTTTTATCTGAAATATCTCCATCATTCATACGTGGAGCTTTGTTGTTTGTTTATTTTGTGCCCTCATCTAGCTTTGTATTAATATAATTCATTTGTATTTGTGAATCACATTCCTAGCTATGAAAAACTTTTCTTTTCTTAATTAGGTGGTTTTAGTATTTAGACCATTAAGGAAGCTTGTTATAAGGTCCATCAAATTGCATCTTTTAACTCCACATTTCAAATGTTTCATGATACCTAAGGTGATTACATATATCTTTGTTGTAGTTATTTTTACTAGAGCCTACCCATGAAGATTTGAACCTAGGTCATCACCATGACAAACACTCTAACATGGAACTAGACCACACATTCCCTTACCAAAATTATGTGTTTTGGAGTGAAGTTGTAATAGGCACACAATAATTATAATATAACACTTAAAACAATAAATGAATTGACATGTCCTAACTAAAGTACATCAGTAACCTCTCAACCATTGTGACTATTCAATACTAAGTATGCTAGGCTTCGTAATTATGTCATTGATTTCATATCCTCCCTTTTTTCAATACATGAGAAATATTTTTATATTCCATATGAGGAATATGCATATTTCAATTCTTGATGGATTTCTTAGACAAAAAGGCTCATAGCCATCATAAGAAATACTCATTATGAGTTCAACGCATTGTCATATGTAGTATTTATCCCTACCACATGCACTAAACCTAATTTACTTTCCATGAGAAATATCTTTATATTCCATATAAGGAATATACTTGTTTTGGTTCTTGATGGATTTCTTAACAAGGCTTGAATCCATTACAAGAAATACTCATTATGAACTTTGTTAGGCCTTTATAAAGTGTTTAATATGAAATGAAAGATTCACCAAGATATTATATTTTATATTTCAGTGAAAGATTCGCCATGATTTTGGAAGATAATTTAATTTGGTGAGAGATTTGCCAAAAAATGATATATACATATTATATTATTGATAAATCACCTTTCATTTCCTATGTATCAATAGGATTCATCCATTTATTATACAGATAATTTAGGGGCTCTTAAAAAATTCCATATATAATATATATATATATATATATATATAATATTATATATATAGTAGATAGATAAGATAGATAGATAGATAGATAGATAGATAGATAGAAGAGAGATATATTTTCAACAACCAAATATGAAGGGTAATGTATAAATTTTAATGCTTGGAATGTGAATTATAAATAGAAATTTTGAATGTCAACTATGTATGCATATTTTGTATTCGGGCTTCTGTGATCCATAATGAATTAAGAAAAGTCTTTGAGTAGAAATCACATAAGAGAAATTTTTGGCCGTTGCGTTTCGAACCAATAAGTGTGGTTCATCATCGGGACTAGATGAAGAGGTAGAGCACGGCAAAGGCTTAAATAGAGAGCAAGGTAGAGACATAATCTCACGAAACGACTATATTTGAACAATGTTATTTAAATTACGATATCAATTTATTAATATATTAAAAACAAATATTATTAAGTAGTGGCTATATTAAACAGGTGGTTTTTGAAAAATAATATTTAAATTAATTTATTAAAACCAAATATTCCCACCGTTTGAAAAATAATGTTTAAATAATGATATTAGTTTATAAATTTATTAAAATTATTAATAAGTAATGACTATATTAAATGGCGAGTTCTTGAAAAATAATATTGAAATTTTCAAAAGCTAGTAATATTTCGTTTTAATAAATTAATTTAAATATTATATTTCAAAAACTAGCTATTTAATATAGCCATTACTTAATAATATTTGTTTTTAATATATTAATAATTTGATATCATAATTTAAATATTATTGTTCAAATATAGCCGTTACTTAAAATTATGTCTCTGCATTGTTCTCTATTTGAGTTTTTGCCATGGTCTACCTCTTCATCTTGTCCTCATGATGAACAACACTTGTTGGTTCGACATGCGTCAGCCAAAAATTTATCTTCTATGATTTCTACCGAAAGACTATGTATGCATTATAAAAGACATGTGAAAAAAAAAAATCTAATTCAAACAAGTTATTAGTGTGTTGCTCAAAACCAACATAGATCCATCATAATTTTCGATCTACCAAGAGCTAAGAGGAATAAAATATTTTCTAGTGCAAACTTTTGCTAAAATTTTCACTTAAAATGAGCTATGCATCTTGAGAGATTTCATCCCTAACTTGGTAGATTTGGAGTTAAGATGGATCACGTAATGATTGCCAATACTAATGCTACATAAATGCATTGTTGTATTTATGATTGACCATGGTAAAGCATGGTTCATGTCCTCAACCATTAATGTAACATAAACATTAACACCAATGTAACATCAAACCATGGTCAATGATGGTTGATGAACATAAATGTAAAAAATCTAAAAGTTTATGTAACATACCTAAAGTGTTACTTTAATGGTCGACCAAGCTCTACCCTCCTTAGCCATGGTGAAGCTTGTCAGTGAAGGTCAACTATAGTCAACATTGTTAACCAAGTTCAATCGTTGCCAATGAGGTCTCTTAAACCATAGTCAAGCATCATTAACCATCAATAACCCTCAGCATCAAGGCTAACCATTGTCAACCATGCTCAACCTTCATCAAAAAATTTAGTCATAGTGATAAAAAATGTTGACCATACTTTTTAGTGCTTTACTAATTTGCCCCATGCATGTGAGTCATCAACTAGCAAAACCATATCAATAAAGTGGTTGATATATAGTCATCAACATCATTTTTCCCCTTTCATATGTGAGTTGATTTCATTTATGAGTGGAAAATGTTGAGTTGAAAATAATACTTACTTATATGGAGCACTTTATTAATGTGATTGTGCCACTATTATTATTAATTATAAAAATATTTGATATATAATTTAAATATATATACATTTAAAATAACATGTAGCAAAATTCATACCTATCAAAACTCATGTCCACTTTACCAAAAAAATACTTAATTCATATGAAAATCTTCCTAATTAATCCATTTAAATAAAAAGAATATAAGCCTAACTAATTTCGACATCAATCTTAATCTTTAATATACAACTTCTATTAAATATGTTCTAAAATATTCAGTGAATATTAAATGTGTTGGGATGAGGTTGGTAGTGTGGATAGTTATAAACCCAGGCGTCTTGTGACAGGCTAGCAGATGGAGGTATCTTGTAATCATGGTGGGGTGGTTATAGTCTCCTCAGAAAGCTTGCGAACATCGGCTAAGCCCATTTGGGAATTTTCTCAAGTCTCTTCAAAACATCAGGTCAGTATTGGCGTTAACAGTGGGTGGTCTGCTTGTATTGCATCTCTAATTCATCACTATTTTTTTATTAGGTCTGTCTTAGTCTTTCCATTGTCTAGAATCATGGATTAGGGTAGCATGTTGGTTTTAAGTTTATGGGGGTAGTTTCATAGTATTTTGTTAAAATTTCTCTAGTTATGATTATGGTTATGATTGGATATCCAGATGTAAATATGATATACATTTCACTTTATTAATAAGGAGAATGTTTTTTAACACTATTTATTTAAAAAATACTAATAACTAAATTTCACTTTATTAATAGGGAGAATGTCTTTTAACACTATTTATTTAAAAAATACTAATAACTAAGGAGAATGTCCCTTGACACTATTTATTTAAAAAAATACTAATAATTAAATTAACATCTTCTTAATTCATTATTAATTAATATTAATAGTTAAATTAAATTTATGTAAACCCTTTCCAAAAATTATGCAAGTAATCAATAATTAATGCCTAGAGATTATAAGAAGAGAAAATATAGAGTGAAAAGAAGGGGACAAACACGAAGAAAATCTGAAGTCACACTAGCAACTGTCCACAGGAATCAACAAAGGCAATTCCTGCTCTCGGTGGCCACGTCGAGAGCCTTGACGTTAGGGTTAGCAGTGCTTCAGGTCACACTTGGCAAGGAAAAAAGGCGATTCCATGGGAGGCAAAGGCTACGGGTTCGCGGTGGGATATTTAGGGTTTCTGTGGCCATATCAAACCCACTGGTCCTCTACACGTGCGGAAACTGTAAGATATGGCTGGGGAGAAACTGATCTTGCGAAGCCATTTTCTGGTTCGCTAGGCCAAGGAGTATTATCGAAGAAATTATTGTTCGGCCAATTCCTTAGTGAACTGAGTTTTGGAATCCCGATTTCTGAGAGTTGAACGAATTTATAGGATATGCTGAGGATTCCCAGAGCGCCCATTTTGATATCCCAATCCATCGTTTTCCCTTCATTGAATTGGTATCAGCTGTTTGTATTTGTTTCCCTCGATGTTTTTCATATTCTGTAAACCTGAGTGAAGAGAGAGAAAGGTTAGAACAGCCGCGTCGTTTAAGCTGTTTAAAAAGAAGCCGTCAATCCTTTCAGTAGAAAGCCGAGGAGGATGGCTAGGGTCTAGGTTCAGGGTCTTTTTGACAAAAAATTATGTCAGATTTGATACTTTCTTGGCATATCAACAGGTTTTGGAATCCACTGCTGTAGAGCAATTTTTATTTTGCCAGTTTCTGTTTACGAATTTGTTCGAGTAACCAAAGCGGAAACAAACGATTCTCAGCAAAAGCATACTCGTTCAACATTAGTGGCTGTGGTGAAAAAATAAGCCGTTAGCGAGGGTCGAAGCCCTTTTCTCATCAAGTTATCATAAAATCTGCAGTTGGGTGTCACGTTTTCGCTGCACACCAGACGAGAAAGATCCAATTTCGCTGACCGAAAACGACGAGGAAGGTATCGGCATTTGCAGAGACAGAAGGAATACTTTTGCTAATTGAACTGAAAGCCTTTCGTGATTTCTATGGCTGAGTATTTGTTATTTTCAAGGCATTTTTACGTACCTGTTCTTTTTTTAAGGGTTTCTCTGTTATTTTGAAGGTATTTTTACGTACCTGTTCTTTTTTTTACGGTTTCTAGGGTTTAAGTAAGTTCAAAAGTTCAAAACTAGAAGAAAGAGGTAGGTTGAGAACAGGTCCCAAGGCATTTGCGGCATTAAAGAAATCTAAATCTTGGATAAATACAATATGTCTATGTATTGAACTGCTCAATAAGAATTTAATAACAATTCATTCACGTGGAAATTTTTATTTCATATTATAATCGATGTATAATTTTGTTTTAAAGGATGTTGCGAATGACACGCAGAAAGAAAGTAAATTGATCATAGAGTGGAGTAGTAGATTCACGCACTTCGTATTTTTTTCATAATTCAGGTAGCTTGGGAACAGGGCCTAAGGCATTTGCGGCATTAAGGACTACACGCTTTTGGAAATCTTGGATTGATACAATATGTCTATGTATTGAACTGCTCAATAAGAATTTAATAACAATTCATTCACGTGGAAATTTTTATTTCGCATTATAATCGATGTATAATTTTGTTTTAAAAGATGTTACGAATGACACGAAGAGAGAGTAAATTGGTATAGAGTGGAGTAGTAGGTTCACACACTTGGTATTTTTTCATAATTTTTCATAAGCAATGGTAAAGCAAAAGTTCGTTAAAGTTTAAAATCATTTTCCAATTTATTGCATTAGATGAAGAGAAATGCAGTTTGCATTTGTTTTTTAGGTTTAGTTGTTTTTTTTGTTATTGGGTAATTTTTTTTTGTATTTGAGGGGAATTTTGTAGTTTTGGTGATACTTAATTACTAAATAATTCCTCTTACAATTGGAGAATTTAAAACTTGAACCTTGAATCTGTCAATTTTCTCACTTTAAATTTTTTAATTATTAAAAAATATAATCTATATATATATATAACAACCATATATATATATATATTTAATTAATTATTTTTAATCCATTTAAAATATATATTTTTAATTTATATAATATTAATATCATATATTAAAAATCAATTTTATATAACGATGATATAATATATAAACAACAAAATGATATTTTATGAAATAACATAAACCCTTTCAATGATATTTCAGGAGGACATAACATGACTTCATTTTGGAATACGAAAAAGGAACCCTAGGCTTAACCTATTGCATAAGCATTATAAAATGTTCCATTCTTTAACAACTACCGTCATTATGATTTGATGTGAAGTTTGAGTCAGACTGAATATTATTTAAAAATATTTATTTCAAAAAAGATATTCCATTACAAAAATGATAAAATTCATTTAAAGTTATATATAATTTCAACAAATGGCTAGTTAAATTATTTGTGAGTAAAATTATGTTTTTCAATTAATTTATTTATGTAAATTAATAATAATTTATTTATATTTTAAAAATTTGATAAAAAAAAAAAATAAAGAAAGTATGATGTAACCATGTGATTGTGTTTTTGAAAGATATTTATGCAACAAATTTAAAGTAGAGTTAAAGTAACATAAAATAACTTTTATTAATATATAAGTGAGAAGCTATCATAACATAAAATTTCTCAAATAAATTGGACATAAATTTTCTAAAAAAGATTTAGTAAAGTATATGCATTTTTTAATGAAATGATTTAATTTTACAGGTAAATTTTAGAGTTATTTTAGATGTATTTTATAAAAAAAATAAAAATATCACATTTTGTAGAGAAAGAGAACAAGGAAAAATAATAAGTATATTAAAAAAATACAACTAATTTCACTAAATATTAAAAGATATATTTTAAAATTCTTAAAACAATTTACAGCACTCTCATTTCAATCTTTTTCTAATTAAAAATCTAAGACTATTTATAAACACCTCATTATATATTCAAGCTTACATATTGTAAATCTCTAATACAATGTAAATATTTTATAATATTAAATTTAATAATATTATGTGGTAATTGAAAGATCTGAATTATGCAAATAAGATCTTCATGCATTTAGAATTATCAATGAAGAGTGGAAGTTAAACTAAAAACATATAAAATGACTAAGGATAAGTTATACATTTGAATTGACTTATATTTCTACAATTGAATTGAAATATACTTCCCAACAAAGAACATTGCTAATAATAGATTAAGTATAAAAATACTCAGTTTGGTAATGACAAAAAGATAAATAATTGATTTTGCTGAAATTAAAAAAGCTTTATAATAATATACTTCCCAACAAAGAACATTGCTAATAATAGATTAAGTATAAAAATACTCAGTTTGGTCATGACAAAAAGATAAATAATTGATTTTGCTGAAATTAAAAAAGCTTTATAAATATAGAAAATCAAGTTCCTATAAAAAAATGTAATTATTTTTGAGATTAAATTAATAATTTATATAAAGTAGAATATAAAATGAAAAATATTTTTTTTAATTGAACAAAAACAGAAAATATAAAACACAAAATTTTGGTAAAGAATAATTGAAGCCACAACTAAAGAGGATTGAAATTTAAATTATAATTTGTAATTAGGATAAATAATTGGGAAATTTAATTTGGTTTAGTAAGTTTTAAGTAAAAAATAATTTTTATTTAAATATATTTTTTTTTTTTTTAAAAATTTATAAAATCAAAATATATTTCAACTTTATAGGTATTTTTTTTATATAATAAAAATAATAATTAAATTAAACTTATATATTAAAGGAAATGTTAACATTATTATTTAATTATAATAGAATACTTTATAATACATATAATTATTTGAATTAAGCACTATATTATATAAAAAATATGTATATTAAAAATTTATAAATTTATTTACTAATAAAAATAATCAAAATTTATCAATGTGGATGAATAACGTAAAAACCAGTCAAAACTAGTTAAAAATGAAACAAATATAAATTAGATAACTTTTATAAATTAAAGAAATTTGAAAACGTTGAAAATGAGTTACACGCTTGGTTTGAAACATAAAAACTGAAACAGATTTGAATCTTAAATTACTGAGAACATAATGGTGGTCGTAAGCTAGTGGACATGTTTTCAATTATCTTAATTTACGCCCTCTAAACACATGAAAGGCTTGCATTTAAAACCATCAAAATTAGTTAAAAATGAGGCAAATATAAATTAGAGAATTTTTATAAATTAAAGAAATTTGAAAACGTTGAAAATGAGTTACACGTTTGGTTTGAAATATAAAAAATGAAACAGATTTGAATCTTAAATTACTGAGAACAGAATGGTGGTTGTAACCTAGTGGACATGTTTTCAATTACGTTAATTTACGCCCTGTAACCACATGAAAGGCTTGCATTCATGGGTTGCAATCAAATATAAGTCAGATGAGTTGTTAATCTTTCCCGTAAACGAAGCCTTATCCTTTGTCTATTTTCTCTGCATATTTTGGTCAGATCATGATGATTCAGAAAAAAGATACACATTTAGTTAGACATTTTCACATTAAACAAAAAGTGAAAGAAAAAGAGTGCAATGGGGAAGCCTATGCAATTTTATACGATCAATACGTTTCAGGGTTTGAGGGGGCTGTAAGCTTACTTGTGTATATCGTCGAGTGCTTGCTCCTGCTTCAGCTTCTGCCAAAAGTAAAGTCCAAGAATCTTTGAATCTGCATAGAGTTATGACGGCAACCATCTTTAATTCTAGCTTCATCCCAGGTCGCTAAGTACTCGGGGGCTTAAATCATCAAGCTAGTCTCGTTTTTACTCATTGGGTTATCTCTCACTTAAATGAATACCTTTTTCTCTTCTTAACATAATATCGTTATTGAGCTGAAACGTATCGAATCAGTTGATGGATAGAAACAATTAGAAAATGCTTTCATTAAAACCACGAAATTTGCATGCAGGGGCATTCTGGCCGTAATGCCACAATCCACTTTAGGATCTGTGCGAAAGCTTCTGCTTGTGCTCAACATTTGCCATTTACAAAAAAGTATGGATTGGCTGACGGCATGCATGACCCAGCAGTGTCATCAGAAAACACTTTCCCAAACATTTGCGCTTTTCGTAAAACAATTTCACATTTTCCATATGCATAGTAGAAACACTTCTAAAGCCTTTAACCACTACACAAACTTCCCTTGAATGCAGGTTTTGGTCTAACAGGTTTTCTGTCAGGTTTTCTGTCTTGAGTTTTGCACATCATCGAAGTTCCCCCTGGGTTTTGCTTTGCTTCTAAATTATTGTGAAAAGCAGAGTCTGATTTGCCACTTCGTGTTTAGAATACCTAGGCTATAGGCCATGTAAAGCATGAACGTGCTTACAGACAAACAATTGCAAATAGTCACATCTTGGATTGCTCGTGAGTTCTACTTAAATCATATACAAGTAAGCATATTCATGGGGTTTAATCGAAAGCAAGAAACAAAGGGCTTACGTTTCACTTGTAGCCAATAACTGCAAGACACATCAAATACAATTACAGACCAGGAACAAACATAAGATAATGTAAAACTAGAAACAGTGGGTAACAATAATCTAACCCTGAAAAATATGGTCCGAAATAGAGTATTCGCAATGTTGATATGCTGGACAATATTCTGTTCCTATTAGATAAAGTATTTCAGCATACTTGGCTTAAGGAGAGTCAAGCAGTCATATTCGTTCCCCAGGCTGAAGAACCTCAGAACGCAAATTACTAAAATGGTTTTCGTTCAGACATAATAGTAACACAACCACATTACAAGTTGTTGGCCTAAGCGTATGGTTAGCGCTGAAAGTAGAAACATTTTGAGAAGGTAAAGAAAAAGTCTAATTGTCACAACCATATCGATAGAAGAAATCACAGTGACTTATTATTACCCTATTTAAATCAGAAATGGTGCTTAGCTAACTGATGCCGATGGTTCCTTTAAGTTCAGACATGGTGCTCAGGGACCGTAAATGGATGGTTGGGGCATGGCTTGATTATAATATAATCTTTAGAAAGTTATCGCAATCCGAAGTCAGGCAGTATGATTAAAATATTTATTACATCTGCTTACACTCGAGCAGTTCTTCAGGTTTTTCCGTCACAGAAAAACGGCCAATTAAAGAAAACGGATAGTTTTTAGCAGGACTTTAAGATAAAATGAGATATGAAGGAGACTGGCCATTATATTTGATCATATCATTTATCGAGTAAAAGTTAAGTACTAAAGCTGAAAAACATGGGATTTTTAATGCGGTGTGCTCTGTAGGCATATGGGTGCCAAATACGTGATGAATTGGAAAGGTTTGACATTAAACATACACAATAATATTTTACAAATTTGGTTTATCTAGAATTAATTTCGATCATTGTGGAAATCGTAGGATATATCTATACAAATATATAAATTTTCAAATATTACAGCATCGAAGCTCATCATATACCGTTGAAACAACAACCCTTGACATGATCATTACATATTCGTATAACTAGAATCGTGTAGAGTCGTTAGGGTAGCCCTTGTCCGGTACCCTAACGATGCACGAATAATAATATAGTGTAGTAATAGGCCCCAAACATCAAGAAAAACACATGAAATTGAAGAGTATCGACCATTGTACCATAGAGAGATTTAATGTGGTGAGAAATCATACCATGGGCGATTGTGCTTACGCTTTAAGTTGTCCTTCTCAGTGAAATTCCTGAAATTCACAATCCTCATACCCTTGAAGTGGAAGGAAATTATGCTCATCGTCTGCAGAGGCTTCACCATAGGAATTATTATGAGTGTGGGAGAGAGAAGTTACATTTGTAAAAGAAGAAGAAAAGGACGGAAGGGGTCCGCTACTAGAAAGGCTTGAGGTCAAGAAATTTACATTGTTAGAAAACATAGGAACAAGAGTGGACGCATAATGCCTAAGGTGCATCTGTGCTTGTTGCTGCTGCTGTTGCGCAGCGTTTTGCATAATCATATAGGGAATATTAGCCCGACCTTCCTCTGCCTTCACTCCCAACTGTCCACATTGCTCTGCAGAGTCAACTATTTGATAGCTTTGAAGACAAGGACTTTCAATAACAATCTGTCTACTTGACGGGATGCTTAACACTGGCTGAAAAGATTTCTGGAATGCTTCTGTCAAAGAATCCATATTTTGAAGCGGACGATAATCCTGGGTCCATAACATATCTGTGTAAGAGGGCCTATTATTATAATCCCACAGTTGCTGAACATTATCTAACCCATTGGAGCTACGAGTATGAATCCCAGATAGGTTATCATCATTGTTGCTTTGCGAGTCAAATGGAGGCGTTAAAACGTTTGGCCCTTCAACACAATGGTCAACAATGGAAGAGATTGATGAGGTTAGATGAGCTACGTTACCTGTAGAAGCAGAAGCCATTTCTGGGTCTACTATGGGGAGCTCATCTATAGCTGATTTTGCAGCCTTAATTAACCAGTCCACAGCCTTACTTGGCTGCTCATATCCTAGTCTATGTTGCAGATCATACACTTGAAATGCAGTAGGAAGAGACAGCCTAACCCTTCTGTCACGAAGTCCTTTTGCTGTGAGCACTTTACTGTGACGATCTTTAGCCCCAGTCCGCCGAGAGACGCGTACTATTCTCCAGTCCTGCTCAACCTTCTTCCCTGCATCTAATTCAACATCCGCTGCTTTTCTCTTCATCTCCACGGCCTTGTTCTTTCGACACTTAGAGAGCCGGCCGATTTTTGTAGTATATCTCTATTTTTAATCTTTCTGAACCAGGCATCCAAATTCTCGCAACTGTTGCTCACCATATTGATAGAATACGCATCTTGACACTGCTGAATTTGAATCCTTGAACTGGAGAGCTATTTGCAGAGACGGAAGTCTGGTTTCAAACTGATTGCCATGTCCGGTGCAGGTTTTTCGGAATTGGTATATTGACAGAGGTGCGGTCGGCGGATATTGAGTGGAGGTAGTAGGACGGTAAGCCTGACTTCTGCCCCCCGCAGCAATTGCAAGGGCCGGTGCGGTTGCCAGCCCCTTTAGAGTGACAGCTGTACACCTGTTGGAAATTTCGGCTGGTCCCCCGTGGCAGACCAAAATGTCCAACGCCAGAGCCGCTAGAAGCGTGTGATTACACTACCTCAACTCTGCACAGTTTTGACATGTCTGTTAAGGGCCGAAGGCCTTGTAACCATTTGAGACTAGAATTACGCGGAGCATCTATAGCCTCCAAACCTATATCTACATCATAAAAATATATAGCTGCGTTTGTTGTTTACAATGGCAAAAAAAGCGGAAAGTAAACCGCAGGCCATATAATTCACCTTGAAGAACTGCGCCCATACCTCCATTATTACTGCCCGTACATACTGTCACCAAAACGAGGGCAGCCGTCCGCTTTATCTGCAGGGCCGAATGATGAAATAGAAAAATATCAGGCCGAAATTTCTCGTCGCCTGAATTGTCTCACCATTTGAAAGCCAACAACAAAAATGTGGATATTAAATTGAAGCATATTTTGGAGCAGGTTGTTTCCTATGCAATTTTTGCATTTTAAACCTAATACGTTTTTAGGGTTTTCTTTGTTCACCGCATTTTTCGCATCGTGCAGGGTTTCTTTCTCTTTCAACGGCTTACTTTACAGAACCTATACAGCATCCCATATTTTACATTTGTTACCATTTTATATAGATGGACGGTTTTATTGGTCAGATTCAATTGGAAAACCAGAGTTTCAGATTCAATTGGACAAGCAGAGTTTTACACAGGCGAACAATGAGCGAACAATGAGCATTATTGGACAAGCAGAGTTCTACACAGGCGAACAATGAGCGAACAATGAGCAAATGCTCACACACGATTTTATTTATCAGATAATAATTTGCATTTATAAGCACAACTTAAACCTAAAAGATTTTAGTGCAGACTAGATCCTAATAATCTGGATCTCACATTCTCAAAATAGTAAATCACCTTAATAATTACGACAAAACCGACTCTAACAACTATGAAGACACTTAAATTCACAGCTACAACAACTAAATAACTAAGGTAGTGGTTCGAATTTACTTCTCCTAACAGATTCATGCTTCATATTTACACTCTACACAAGACAACGCTTCTTTACCTCTTATTTTCTGTCCATTTCATCTTTAAAGGTTTTATTCATGATGCATCTCAAACTAGTCACACAGATACACTACCACCAGGTGAGATTTAATCTCTTCTCTTGGGATTTGGCTGCAGAAAATGTCGTCCGGACTTTACTAGAGAAAAAATTAAAGGAGAAGCACACGATTTACCTCATTAACAACGGATATAAAGTGTTTCGAGAAGGATAAATCCAGGTTACGGTCCTCCGAACCAAAGGTGGAGGCGGCAGCGAATTGTCCCCTTTTCTCCGACTTCTAAATGACGCGAATATCAAGAATGTGAACTGTCACAGTAGCAGCAGGACGTATACATAGTATGTTCTAGCTTCCGCCACTTTATAAGGAAGCCTGAATCACGCTAGGGTTTCACCCTCGTGATTCGCCAGAGTTGAATTCAATAGCCAAGAGTGCGCTCGGTGCGCAGAATTGTAACTGGGGACATAAACCTAACGGCATCAGCGCTGCTCGCCAAGGAGATCACTAAAACAAATGGTAGTAACAGCGCACACAACACATTAAAGTAAGATCAAAACAAACCATATTCTTGGGAAACAGAACCCATTCTAAACCAAACTAACCTCCTTTACCAAAATCTGCAAATTTGCTCCTCCTCTCTCAGGAATCAGAATCGAGACCTCATCATCCTAGTAACTCGCCAAATCTTGCCCACTTTTAAGCCCCAGATTTAGGCTTTTGCGCTCACCTGTATGCTATTTATGTACACCACAAACGCAGGCCGGTCTCTATCATGCCTCCGCCGATTTACTACGAGCCAAGACAATTTTGATTCCCAGTATAACCTAACCAACAGCAACAGTTTAAATTAGGGAAATAATATTCTCATTAATCAATAAGTATCAGTACTATTCCTTCTCCGCCATGTTGTGCGTATACCACCACCATCTATACATATTGTGCATTGTGCGTATACCACCACCATCTATACATATTCTGTGTTAGATAATGTAATTCGAATTATCTGTTAGGTGTTAAAATAGTTTATTTAAGTGTACAATTAGTCCAGTTAGTCCAATTAGTTTAATTTCAGTACAATTATTTATTATTGACCTCTCCAATATAATTTTACTTAACTGATAAAAAAAAGCAATTATCTACTCCAGGATCTTCATTTTCTTTTGTCACTCCACATATACTAAACTCAAAACTCAAGCTTTCTTCTCTCGATCTGATTCATTTTCATCTTATCTCTATACAAAGAACCCTCCATGTCTTTCATTTCCATAATTCTGTATACAAAGAACCCTTGATGGCATTTCGCCAAATCATGTCGTCGTGGCTTTCATTACCGAAATCTTGTCGCATCGTCGCACCAACGAGGAACATTTTCACATTCAGGATATATTTAGATACCCCTTGAATAATTAACTTATAATAATCTTTATAATTTACGTGACTTATCAGTGGTAACGTGGTTATTATACGTATTGTCTGAAGCAAAAATTATTTCGATTGCTTTGGTAATCAACCCTAATGAAGGTAAGGGAGTGGCAGCCTTTTGTTTTCTATTTTATCATTTTTCAAAGGAGGGTACAAAACTGTCTGATTGCAATGTTTGGGGTTGAAATGGGGCTCAACAGAAAACAGTGGTACTTGCAAGAATTCATGATGGGAGAATAAAACAGTTTTTAGAATATGTTGAGTGCTTTCTGATTATGCATAAGTATTCATCGTCTTAGATAAAAGTTCATCTATGACAATATGTTTTTTAACGGTTTATCCCTTAAAAGCAATACTAATGCCCCATTAGGTTACCAATTCAGGGAGAAACGATTGTTTTGAAGCCTGGCGAATGGCCGTATGTAAGTAACTAGCTGTCGTTGTTGGATTACTTATTTGCTTACATTTTCAATTCTTTTTCAGTTGTTGAGGTGTTTACGGATGTACCTAGCTGTTCGACTATATGTTTGTCTATTATTACTCTTTTTAAATATTATTAAAATGTTCTAGTGAATGTTTTCAACAATTTTATGTTAATATTGAGATTGTGTAAAATCTCATGAAGTTTCAATGTTCTTGCTCTCTGATATAATGTAAATTTACTTTTAAGTATGTAATCTTACAATTTAGCTTCCATTCTCATTTTTTTTCATCAAATGTTAATATATATTATAATATTAAATATATCATATTTATAAAATACATTTTTATCACTATATTATATTATAGCAAAAATTTTAGGAATTACATTATAATATATAATATATTATTTTTAATTAAACTAAAATATATTTTAAGTAAATAAATTTAAAAAGTCAAAGTAATCATATCAAGCTATTTAAATATATATATATGAAAAGCAAAAGTCTAATAACATCATGGAAAGCATCATCCTTATTAAATATATTTTTTAAATAATAAAAGTGTAGAAGTCTTTGCAATATATCAACTATCTCAATGAAAATGTAAAACATCATTATATTAAAAAGTGTAGAATTCCTTGCAATACATTAATCATCTTAATGAAAATATAAAACATCAAAGTTGAAATCCTAGAATATAAATATGATGAAAATATGAAACACTATTTACATGAAAAAACTTAAACATTTTGATGAAAGAAAATCTAAGAAAATTAATGACTTAGAAAGGATATTCCATTAAAAATAATTATGTATTTTGTGTGTATGTTTTTATAGCTCATCGTTATATTGTTTGTCAATTTTTGGATTTCAACTATGTGTAGATTTAGAGTCCTCCAACATTTAAGATGAACTCACCACCCATCATGGGATATAATCAAGCAATAATAGAGTGAAAAAGAGTGGAACCATACTTATCTATCCAATCCACTATACTTTGCTTCTATCCTTGATAGTGGGTGATCAGTCCACCCAAAACTCAACCCCTATCATAAGAAATAGAAGCAAACTATAATAGATTGAAAAAAAGTACTAAGATATTTATCAATCCAATCTAGTATAAACTCCTTCTATCTCAGTTGAGAGATAATAAGACCACCCAAAACATTAAACAACTCTCAATCTACATATAAATAAATCCAAAAAATAACCAATTTTTATATTTCTTAAATTCCAATATAAATTAATAAAAATGATTTAATGTCTTTTTTAAATAAAAAATTAAATATAAAAATTAATTTGAAAACAAAATATAAAAAAAAATATTATAAAGCTAAATAATTCAAAATATATATAAAATTCTATTAGAAAAAGAAAACTCTCGTAACATATCCAAAGGAAATAATATGAGACCGACAACATCCTCAAGTAATAAAATAATAATAAATTAAAATGCCAAAATCTTTAAAATATCTATAAAAAAAAAAAACAATATTTAAAGGCGAGGACTTATGAGGATTTTATTCATGAGTTTGCATGACGGTTTTAAGAGTTGGTGAAGTATAGAAATTTGGGGCAGTGCACATGAGTAAGGGATATGTTTCCTTCTCTTTATATGGATTAAAGAAGGAAGATGATATTGGAAAGTGAAGTGAAAGTAATATTACACGTAGAATTGAATAAGTAAAGCTTTAGTTTTATAGTTTAGAAATTATATATAGATATATAGATATGATTTGGAAATTAAAAGAAAAATAAACAAATGCCCATGGGTTTTGGATTGACGGTGATTGGGTGTGTTGTTAAGGCACTCCTTGCGATAGGTCACCGGTTCAAATCCCCCGTGGGTACTTAGGTTAGTCTTAACGTAGAAAAAAAAAAGAAAAATAAAGAAACATTTTCAAAAGATTAAGCTCCAAAAAAACATTTTCCATAATGGGGTAAGAGATTGTTGGGTTACAAACAACTTTTTCCATAATGGGGTAAGAGATTTTTGGGTTACGAGAATGATAGGGGAGCTATGCACACTAGAAAGAAAGTATTAAAAATGGGTTAAGTATTATTTTTTTGGTTTTTTTAATATTGGGTTAGATTTATTTTAATTTTAAATTATGTAAAGTGTGATCAAATTTTTTTCATTTTAAAATGTTTGTATTTTAATTGTAAATATAGTTTTTTGTTTGTCAAGTGGTCTAAGTTCACCAGATAGTAAAAACCTATATTTATATTAGATTAAATTTTTTAGATGTTAAACATTAAACATTTACACTTGATATGTACCCCATATTGAGAATAATTGATAATTATAATTATTAATTTTATTAATTTAATTCATTGTAATTTTTATTTTTATTTAATTTAACATAGCCAAAATATTGTAATTAATAATTGTAGTTAATAATTTTATTTGTTTATTTATTTATTTTAATTTTATTTGTTTCTTTTATTTTATTGTTATGTAATTTGATTGAGTTAAAATATTTACATAACATAACATCATATAATGTAACCTTACAACATCTCTTTCATATTAGGTTGGGTGCAAAGATTTGAAAGCTATATCCAAGTAATATGAATATATTATATGTAATTCTTTGTAAATACATTTATTTTTACCCATAACTATAACTATGTAATAGTGACTTTTTCCAACATCGTATTATTTAATTTTACACCTAGATTACTTGTGTGGACATTCTTTTTAATACGTTGTTAACGGATGCCATTCTCTAATATAATCTATTTACAATACAATAAGATTAATTTAAATTTTTGATATATTGTTCATGGACTTTCCTTTTTATGTAAAGCTATCTACATCAGAAATCATTATTGAAAAATATACAACGAAATTATTAGCCTCTACCTCCCTAGGAATGATAGCATTTGCTTACATGAAATAATTATCAAACATTGCAAGAAGATAATGAAGAACAGAACGATGTTCTAGAACCCACGGATGTAGACACTTTTGTTATTCAAGATTCTAGAAGGTCCCAAAATACCAATATGCAAAAATAAGTGTGATTAATATAGTTGTGTAGCAGTAGCAGAGTGCAGTGGTTCCAATTCAGCATGGTTACAGGATGTACAAGATAAAACCGAGCAGATGGGCACAATGGGGATGATGTTGTGTTGGTGTTGGACCCATTGGATGCTTCCGTTCATGCGTGCAAAACTCTGAAATGACTAATCACCACTTGCACAACATTTGTGCAACAGAATTCAAATTCTGAATTTGTTTGACATTGCCCACTCCAAAAAACATTGTAGTGCCCAACCATCCATCACTTTCCCCTTATAGCACCCAACATGTATCAAAATTTCACAGTTTCATAAAAAAATGGCCTTGTGTAATTGCAAAATAGGCCATTGGCTACATATATTTTTAACTTTCAGCAAGATGGAAGAGAGCATGTAATTTAAAAAATGAGTAAATCCACATCAGTCAAAATGCCAAGGCTACCTCCTCCTCTTCTTGCTAAATGAGGGTTTGGCTTCTTTAGATGGATGTGCTATCGTGGCTAGATAGCTAGGTGACTATGACTGTTTGATCTTCTTTACTTGTTTTCTAGTCCTAGCCAGCTTATGTTCCATTGGCCTTAACTTCCCATAATTAAATTTCTTTTGTAATATTTCTTTATTTGTCTGTGTAGGGGAAGAGTCCATTTTAAGACTACTTTGGATTTATCAACTATCCCAAGAGCTTCTGCAACCTCAACATTAGCTTCCAAGGTGGTATCATGAATGGCCCTCTTGTATATTTCATTATTTTATGTTACCTAATTAACTTGCTATTGCAAATCCTCAATCTCCTCAAATAGCCTCCGATACTCCTTCCTTTCATCAAACTTTGGATTCCCTTTTTATGGAAGGGTCTCTTTCATCTGCCCTTTCCCTTTTTCTACAGTCTATATAATCAGATGGAAAGCCCAGGGAGAAAAAGCAAATGAATGGAGGGGAGGTAGTTCATTTTGAGTGCAAAAATTTGGAGATGGTAAATTTTGAGCCTCCAATCCAACTAGAATTTGATCAGGTAAGATGCATAGCCTTTTGTAAGAAAATTCAAACACATGGATAGCAGTTTCAGCTTGCTATTTTGTTTTCCCTCAATTTTAATGGTGACAACGTCAAGCTTGGAGATTTAGAATTTAAAATTTCTGAAAAAACCATTTCTAACGCTAAAAACATCCCCTTACATGGTGAAAATTGGTTCAAACACATGGAGATGGATGCATCACACTATAAAGGATTTGTAAAACCTTAATACAAAGGTAAATATGCTTGTATATTCCCAACAAACTACTAGTTGAAACACTACAACCAGCTATTGAAATTGATAAAGAGGTATTTTACCTGTGAAGGAAGCTTTAGCAACGTGTACCAATATCACATTAGGCTACTCATGCACTTCACTGGGAAAAGGAGCCTAAACCTATCTTATTACATGTTCAAAAGATTGGACAAGATGGAAGAAAGAGTTCTGTCCAAGGGAGAGAAACACTTTCCTACCTTGTTCCACTTTTCATTAATCAAATAGTTAGTTATGAATGAGTTAGATAAGAAGAAAGGGTCTTGGGATAGTTTCTTGTCAGCCTCAAGTTTGTTGGTTCTTAGAGACACTTATCCTATGTAAGTAGATTAAGAGGTACCTGAAGTTGAAGAGGCAGTGAACATGCCTAAAGCGGAAGAGACAATTAAGGAATCAATGAAGGATAAGAGAGCAAGAAGTAAAGGGAAAGTTAAGATACAGGTAGTCTATGAAGAAGCACAGTTTCTCCACAAACTGAGAACCAAATTTTCTACCAAAACATTGCTTAAGGATCCAAATTTTCAAAATACCATTGATCTATCAGAGGATATGCGAGAACAAGGTGCAGTAGGTCAACAAGATGTTCAAATTGAAGACAAAGACCTTAAAATGGCTAAGTTGCAGGATAGACTTGATAAAGCTCATCTTATGATTGCCTATTTGTAGAAGGAGAATTAAGAGCTCAGGCACACAACAGAACAAGAATCTCAACATCATGAAAGTCAGTTATCCAAGAGGCCTTCTAGACCTACAACCTAAGATAAAATATAAAGCATGTATAAATGAATCTTATATCTAACTTCGGGAGAAAACACTGAAATTTTTTGACAAGCATGAATAGGTTACCAATGTAAAATCCGCAGCATAATTTTCTTTCAAACAATTAGAAGCAAAGGCACATGTGAAAACTAGAAGGTAAAACAAATAAAAAAGGGAGGCACATCACCATTATGTCTAACACAATAATCTTGGAACAAAAACTTCCTCTGTTGATGTATTGATCACTGCTTTAAAACTTTCTCCACTATTTACATAGTTTTTTATTTTCACTCCCGAATTTATTTTTTACATGTCTTTATATTGTTAAATACAATAAGCAATTCCAAATTACCTCTCCATGTGGTTTCATTCAGTTCCAAAAATCAGAATAGCCTAGATGCAATGCATCTACAAAAAAATAGGAACTACCATATCGAAGTTATTACAATTTAGAAACATCATTGATTCAAAAAAAATAATAATTTAGAACAATCATGTCTGGAAACTCAGCTATACTAACTTATCCACACTTTTCCAACCGGAAAAATCACTTATAGAAGGTCCCAAAATACAAATTTATGAAAACAAGCATGACTAATAAACTTGTGTAGTAGTTGTGTAGCATAGGGGACTCATATATTTGTGCAAAAAGTATGCATGTTGGCTTCTTGGGGCCTAACCCAGGTTCAGAGGTGATTTAGCCAAACAAATCTCAATACTACTAGCCCTTTCGACAAGAGTCCGCGGAGTGCGGACTGAGGTCTCACCCAAAGTAGTATGGTAGGGTGCTAGAACCAAGTTTTTGCACCATGGAGATGTTTGATGAGTTCAAGTGATCCATGGTTCGACCGTGTGCATAGATCGCTATGCACACTTACCGGTACCTCGCAGCATGAGATGATTCCCTTGCACAACACTACTCGGTGGCCGAACACTGTTATTACCCAAGTCCTTACTAGTATTCCACCGTTAGTTGATTAACTTAGCTTACTTGCATGCATAACATATATTTAGCAATATAAATCATTCATACAAGTGTGCGTAGTAAATAAACAGTATATTTGCAATTGATATCAAACATGTAATAAGTCAAGAATAGATATATATAATTTGGATAAAACTTCTCTTTATTATTCTCTTCTTTGGTTACAGACTCGACTCCGTCCTGCGCACTCAGCTGCAGGCGTCCGCGCACTTAGCTGCAGACAACTAGGTCTTTGTGCACTCAGCTGCAGAGCCTTCTCTTACTCTACAACCGAAAGACACACTTAAACACTTACAAATCAATCCCTTAGACTTTTTCTCTACTATCTTATATTTTCCTCGTTTTACACTTAGAGCCTCGCTCTATTTATGCAATCCCATGGTTCCCGGACCATGGGTAGGTCAAAATTGCATTATAAACTAGGGTGGACAACCCTATGACTCTAACATACTTCCGCACCTACAATTTGCGGGGCTTTAGAACATTATTCAGTCAAACCATGGGCTTTGAGCCCCAAAACATGCCTCTGGGGGATTCCATACCCAATAGGCCTCCAACACAAACATTGTGACTCGCCCTCGAGTTACTTTGTTGATGCGGTGATCTTGGCATGAAGTTCCTCCAACTATCCTCAAACTGTGCTGATGTTGGCAGTGCACTGAGCCACTACTTGTTGAATCTCTTGCATCCTCTATTCCGAGACCAAAGTGCCTAGGGTGCCTCTCTGCATTAATGTGTGCTTCCCCTGTATGTGTGCAAGCTTTCCTTCAATGTTTGTTGTGATAGTGAAATCCTCATCGATTCGCTGCTGGATACAGGCTTTGAGAACTACCTTCTTATGTCACGTCACGTCCACCTTCTCCTTCAGTGCCTTCACTTTCTGCATCCTCACAAGCTAATGAGTGAGGACTACTATTTGCGCAGTTCCTCTAACACTGTCATATTGCTGCTGAAGTTCTTGCGCCTCTGTCGCCTAGCGCTGGACGTTGGGGTCCTCCTATAGAGTTGTGAGGACCTCAAGTGGTTGCTCCAACAAAGTGGTACAGTCTTGAACTGCACCACCAATTTATTCCAATCCCATTGTGATAGTGCTAGCACGCTGTTCTCGGATCTTTGGGGGAGTGGAAGGTTGCACCTTTAACTGCAGCTCAACGATTTGAAGATTTAGGTCCAGCTAAACCTTGGTTGTTTCTTCTCTAGCCTCACAAATTTCGGTTGCCAACCTGTGGATTCGTACCTTTACTAGTAGATCTTCTGGGATGGCTAGCTCCAAAATGCGTCAGTAAGCATCGTCTACCACTTGCACCAATTATTGGTTCTGTGACACCAATTCATTGCACTGTAGATATATTTGTTCCATGTTTATCTTTTATTTGCTGAGAACTTGGATCGCCTGGCTCTTCTTAGCGCACAACTCTGTCGTTATCCCATCCTGAAGTAGATACAGTGTCTCTCATGGAATGGAAGCCAAGCTAAGGCCAAGGCCTTTGATCATGTTAACTACAAATCTGTCAGTCTCATTCACTACTACTAGCGCCCCTTCTAGTAACACTATTTTGTTTCCCATCCGTGTGTGCAACATCTGCTCTGCTGTCGCGGGTCCTGCGACAAGGTGGGTTGAAAGGGTACCCACCTAAGGGGGTTGCATCTGTAACAACTATAGCTACACCCTGAGGACCCCCAACACAGTCTGGTGCTCCTGCATAAAATCTTGAAGAGCCTCATTAGTGACATTGCGAATTGTCTTGCTGATGTCATGGAGGTTACTATGGCTAAGGTGATCGGGTCCATGGCCAACTTCGAAGCCTTGACCTTCTTCCTCGGTCCTACTCTCTCTACCATGTTTGGGCACTTCATCCATGTGGACGCAGTCCTTGGGTCCACGCTCTATTCTGTTGTTTCTGCTTCCTCAGCCTCCGACCCCTGTGAGGATGTTTCTTGGTCCTCATCCACCTTTGTTGTTGCTTCTTCTACTACCTGTGCTGCTGTTGCTGCATCTACATCATTTTTCTACTCTGCAGCTTTCTGTGTTGCTTCCCGCACTACCCTTTCCTTAGCTGCTATTGTTTCCTTCTGCCTTTTCTCGGTCAATTATGTGACGCGCAACTTGGCATCATCCTTCTTCTTCTGCGCTACTGCCTTCTCAAGTTATGCTACATCTGGGGCGCACCATTCCAGAGGCCATGTCTCCAATAGAGTAAAAATAGTGTCATCAGTGGCTACAAATGGTAGCTTCATCCACTGCTTCGCTGGATCCTTACGCGCCTTGATAAAAATGTTATGCATATCAGCTTTAAAATCTGCAAAACTCTGCAGACTGTTGTACACCATGGGTGACATGTGCAGCCTCCAATTGATCCACATTCGGATGCTTATCTCCATGAGTACCCAAAATATTTTGGTGTCATGTATCGGTTTCGCATCCTTCATGGCCCAGAGCGAAGAGTACTGTGCGGCCTCCGGTAATTCTCTATTAATGTTGGGGAATTGATTATCCTCTGATTCTTCCCCTGCTAAGAGGATTATGAATAACAACAACCATGCATAGTGGAAGGTTTTACCCTACTCCTAGGCTTTACGATAATTCTTAAAAAATTCCTCGCAAAGGAATTCAGACTAGTTGAACTGGACCCCCTCTGAGCACTGCTCAACCAATGCAACCACCAGCGTCGGTACCTCATCGTCACGTCACTTCCTCATACCTTTTCCGGTCAGGAGTTGGGTTGCTACGTGTACCCCTTTTTCCTTGATGTCGGAGATGGTGTAGCCCCTCTTCTTCTTCTTCAGCTTATATTTTGCCTTCATGGCTTTTGCAAGGGCCAAATCATTGCCCTTTTCTTTGGGTATGGTTGTGCGGTCCTTTCCTTAGTTGGGGAGCCAATAAATGTGGTGGATTAGGTCTTCCGTGGTGGGGATAGGCTTCTCCAACCATAGATACCCATCATGCACTAGGCAGAGCAACTACCTAATGACAAAAATGGTGAGGGGCGTGTTGTGGAAATGCGGTATCCACAGTAAGTGTAGCAACCCGGCCTTTTCCACACAGTGCAACCACTTCCGTGGCTCTAATGTTGTCACCACCCCCTCAGTGTTTTGCTTCATGAGGTTCCTGGTCTCTAGGTGAGTGAACTTCTCACAGTTAGTGAGGTCCCAATCATCAGACTTCATGGTTGGCACGCAGCCCAAGTGTGTGCATTCAAGCACAATGCCATCTGGGAGGAGTGGGTTTTGAAGTGGACTCTTGGATTCATCTACGTCCTTTGGCACTTTGGTCTTCCCTTTCCGTGAAGGGACATATGTGAGCATTTTTGTTGCAGATCATATAGGTTGAATATCCTCCTCCATATCTTTGTCTTCTTTGGCTGTGATGGTCAAGGCCTGCAGATCTTCTTCTTCCTCATTTGTGTCGATCATGATAGATTTCTCTTTCTCTACCATTGATAGCTTGCTATGTAGTGGGTTCCTCAGGGACACATGTACTAGAGCCATTTCATGTTTATCCTTCTTGGGTCTTGGAGTACGTGGTGATTTGGGGATCTTTGTCACAACCCTGGCACCTTCTGGAACATCCTCCACCATTGGGGTCTATGGTGCCTCACCAGTAGTTAAGTCTTTAATTCCCAAACAATCCTTGGTTGTTGTCATTATATCTAGGCTATATTCTGTTACTTGTGAACTTATGGGATCAAGTATCACTCGGCTCACAATGCTTAGTGCTTTGCTTAATCGCTCAATGCTCAAATGACCAAGTGTTGTTTGGTGGCTAGCCCTTTGTGCTTTATAGTGCCTTTTGAATTTGAATTTGACCATTCCCCCCAATTTCGGTCCATTAATGCTTCCTTGGTAGTATATTTTCCCAAATCTTGCCCATAAATTGCATCTTAAATGCCTGTCGCCCGCTCCATTTGGCCTCAAGTCAAACATCCCATCATTAATAGTGAAATCAACAGTCACATTCCAGCCAATCCATCTGGAAGCACAACCCTCTGTGTGCGGTCATAGACCCCGTGACACTCTGCTTCTCTGCGCATCCCCAATATCGCGCAGCTCCAACACGGAATAGTTTATAGTTTCGTGCTTCCTCTCAACTACCTGGAGTGCTAAGACTGTCCTTCTTGCAGCTAGTTAGGTGGTCGTACCACCCATGTTGGGCTTCATCCCATCCTCAACCATGGCTCACGGAGAATCCCCACCTTCCATTGTTTTGGTAGGCATCACATACTCTACTATTTGCAATGTGCTACCTGGTTACTGCATTTGGCAATATGCGATCCAAGCCAAGGCAGTAGACTAACTAGTTCACGGTCATATTTCTCCAACTTGTCAGTATGATTTTATGCACCTTGCCTTACCATCCTCGATTTTTCGATGAGAAATGCTTCCTTTATTTCGTCTTCCAGCTTCTTGACCTACGCATCCATCAAAATTCTTTTCTCCATAGGCATTACAGCCCCTGCTTCATACTTCAATGTCAAAAGTGGTCACGCGGTTAGGATTTTACATATGGTCCCATAACCCCATAGAACCGCTGCTACGCACAGGTCCCAGTCAGTGTGTCTCACATGGCGGAATGTGTTCAACACTTTTCACACCTTGTCAAAGGCTTCCTCATGCATAATATTCAGTGTGCTTGGTCTTATCATACTTCGTCATTCGTGCCCTTGCCTTGCCCACTCCTGCTTATTGGTCCTGGTTCTAATCATGAGGACAATATGAATTCGTGTAGGTTGCAGACCATACACCTGTACCCATCTAGAGAGGTCGGCATGGACAATGTTTTGTCCATCACACCAAGCTTCCATCAACAACTGAGACTTTCCAAACCATATAAGATTCATTATTCTATAGTTTCTCCAGTTCACAATACTTCTTTGATGTGTACCCCACCATCTTACGGACGTACCGTGCAATTCCCATTTCATAGCATCAAAACGCTGCTATTTTGGAACCTCTCTTTCAAATTTATTCAATAATTCATCCACCGTTGTCAACCTGTCATACATAAGCAGATCCCTTCCCTTTATTGTCACGCAGCGTAGTGATATTACCATAATGTTGCAATTGAGCATAGTTCCCTCGTGTAGCTAGTTCTACCATCATTCTATTTCCTCACCCGAATCTAATGTGCAAGAGCTTTTGTGCTCCCATGAAATCCTGCCATCCACCGTTGGATTCACCCAGTCATGCTCTTGCATAGTTATCTTATAGATATAATCTAGATCATCATTGCTCTCGTCATCGCACACTGGCTCTCTGTAGCGTGATCCTTACATAGGGTCTGAAGATACCACTACGCATAGTGACCTTTTCTCAAAAATCATCTTGCACTTCTTCAAATTTATCACTCCATTCATATCAATGACCCATTCTATTCCCACTAGCACGGGATAGGGATTGTTTTCATCGACAAGCTCTATCACTTCGAAATCTGCAGGCGCACTCGCACCTTCGATATCTACTGTTATTCCCTGCAATATTCCAATCGGTAGGATCTTTTCTTGGTTCTCCATTTCGAATTGAATAGGAGACCATTGCAATGCAGGCCTGCCCATGCATTCCCATGCCTGCCCATGCATTCCCATGCCTATTTTGGCAATAAGTTCATGTCCAATCCTAAATCCATAATCACTTGATGCATTTCATATTCCCTGACTTGTGTAGTCAATCTCATCTCCCTTCCTGTTCGCGTTATGTGCTTCCCAAGCTTCCAGACTACACACGGTTCTCCTGACCCAATGCACCTAGTGATGAGTTCCTCAGTCCCTTCACAGCCTTGCTGTCGCGTAGCAGCTTCATGCATGTCTTTAGAAAGGTAGTAAGCATTGATGGGTCCATCTCTAGTTCTAGTTTTTCTTTACCACCTGAAGTGGAGGCCTCCATGTAGCTCTTCTTAGCTTCCATGAGTGTCTCCTTTGCATGCTATAAATCAGACTCTAGTTCCTTTGTATGAGCCTTGCAAACTCAAGCACTCGGTTTGGGTTGCTTACACTTGTCATCTCCTGTCTTGATACCGCATTGGAGCACGATGTTTACATTCGGGTCCTCTTTGTGTGGTTTAGACCTCAATATTTATAGGTTTTGAGTCAGTGGAGGTTGGAGTATTCCTTTGTTGCGCAACCTAGCTATCACTGTGGGGTTGTCCTCTATCTCATGAGCAATCTGAGTACAATAGAAACATGATGCTCTCGTCAGATTTGTACAATCATGGGCATAATGCCCTAGCCCTCCACAATTATAACAAATCAGCTATATGTGACCCCTTCCAGGTCCCATTCCACCTCGACCTCATCCGTTCCCCTGAAATCTGGTGCGTGCCATCCCTGCATTTCAATCGAGGGCTTGTGTTTTGGTCTGAACTTTGTAGGTGAGAGTTTAATCCATCATCAATTCATAACTTCTATAGGTGCACTCATCATGACCTACTAACCTACAGAAGTTATAGAACAATTGCTAGGGCATCTGCATATACTTCTGTAATAGGTGGAAATTATCTATAGCATGATTCCCTCTTATCTGACAAATCACGCACCACAATGTAGGTGCTGCGCTCGGTTCTATGTTTGCCTCTAGTCTCAATGGTGTTGGCCCTCCTCCCACCAAGTAGTTCACAAAGACTGGACAATGGTTCTTGTCACGCCCCTGGCCTTTGCATTTTACGCACCATACTTCCTCATGCACTTTTGTGCGAATTGTCCTATCTTGTTTGAAACTCTACATCTCGAGACATAATTTTTTTAGTTCTGCGTGTATCTGTTGGACTCCCAGGCAAAGATATTTTATTGGGGTCTCATGTAGTCTCATTATAATCTCCAAAGCTTCAGCCTGCGTGGATAATTTCTATTGTGACAACACCATCCTTAGATGTGGTGTTAGTGATGCTACAAACCATGCGCAGTGCTGCCCATCTGTCAAGGTCATGCTCGCTTCATGAATCATTCCCTTCAGTCTCTAATCCAATTCCCAGGGGGTCTCGCTTGGAAGCATCACGATTTCCTTAAACTCGATAATCGACTGTGTCTCTGGTTTTGGCCTGCTAAATTCCTTTTTCAGTGCAACTTGGATATCTGCCATCCCTGCATTTGAATTGCCATTAGAATGCTTAATGTACCATGTCAAGGCACAATCTTGCAATGCACTTACCAGCATTTCCTTCTTTATGTTGTCATTCGTGACTCCCTGCGCTTCCCATATAGCCTTTACCACGAACAAAAATTGGTCTGGATCTTTGTTCCCCACCCCTTTGAACACCAACAACTTTATCCCACTTGCCATATTGAACTGTGCTGGTGGTGGAGCTGGTGTGGGCGAAGATGGTGGTGAAGATGGTGAAACTAGTGGTGCTGTAGGTCGAGGTGGTATGTGTGGAACTCACTGCCTTTTTACATTGATCACACCTATTGGTGGAACTTTCGCAAATTCTTCCTCACTTTCTCGCCGAGGCAAAATCAAGGGGCTAGCTTCTTTCTCTGCGCTACCTTAGTTTCTATAGATCCTCCCACTCTGCATAGCCCCAAACATCAATTTATTCAAATAACCTGGTTTTCAGAGAGTAGCATTTTAATCCAAGTGTTCAAATATTTAATGTACTTACCTCATGGTCCTTTAAGGAAGCATCGTTCCACCTCGCTATAGCTGAGTGAAGTATATATCATGAATTCAGTGATAAACCCTCCTATAATTTGATTGGCCAATGGTCCACAGTGTGTGCGATCTTATCTTCCAATGCTTCTAGTCTATACACTAACTCTGGAGTCCACACAATCAGTTTGTCAAACCTACACCTTCCTTGACTATCTTCTAGCTTTACGATCCACTCATACAACTCAGAGGGGAAGGATGCAAAGAAAATTTTGTGGATTTCCATATATACGTAGTGCTCTAACCACTAGTCCTTTGATACTCACAGATTCCTATTTTCCTACACCGCAAACTCGTGAATTTTTTTGTCGAACCACCCTTCAATTTCATTCTTTGTCAGATTCCAGTGACATGACATCAAACATCTCTTATGTAGATCCCAGTCCCGGGAATGGAACCATTTGTTGGCTTGTTGGGGCCTGACCTAGGTTCAAAGGTTATTTAGCCAAACAAATCCTAGTAGTACTGACCCTTTTGGCAATAGTTTGCAGAGCGGAGACTGAGGTCTCACCCGAAGTAGTATGGGAGGGTGCTAGAACCAAGTTTTTGTATCCTGGAGCTGTTTGATGAGTTCAAGCGGTCTTCAGTTTGACGTTGTGTGCACATCGCTACGTGCACTTAATCGTACCTCGTAGCCTAAGATTTTTCCTTCACACAGCCCTACTCAGGGGCTGAACACTATTGTTACCCAAGTCCTTACTAGTATTCCATCGTTAGTTGATTAACTTAGCTTACTTCCATGTGTAATGTATATTTAGCAATATAAATCATTCATACAAGTGCGCGTAGTAAATAAATAGTATATTTGCAATTGATATCAATCATGTAATAATGCTAGAACATATACACAGAATTTGGATAAAAC
The DNA here is from genome assembly GCA_000404065.3 of Pinus taeda. Lineage (NCBI taxonomy): Eukaryota > Viridiplantae > Streptophyta > Pinopsida > Pinales > Pinaceae > Pinus > Pinus taeda. The sequence continues at coordinate 82,947 of APFE030521703.1, read as the reverse complement.
TTCTCTTTATTATTCTCTTCTTTGGTTACAGACTCGACTCCACCTTACACACTCAGCTGTAGTGGTCCACGGACTCAGCTACGGACAACTAGGCCTCTGTGCACTCAGCTGCAGAGCCTTCTCCTTCTCTATGACACAAAGACGCAATTAGACACTTATGACTCAATCCCTTAGACTTGTTCTCTACTATCTCATACTTTCCTCCTTTTACAATTAGAGCCTAGCTCTATTTATACAATCCCATGGTACGTTGATCATGGGTAGGTTGACATTACATTACAAACTAGGGCAAACAACTCTATGAGTCTAACATACTTTCATGCCCACAATTTGTGAGGCTTTACAACATTATTTTGTCAAACCATGGGCTTTGAGCCACAAAACATGCCTCGGGGGATTCCATGCCCAACAATGCAACAGAGGGGACCGAATTTTTAGAAAAAAGGGTTCAAAGAAGATCCCGTATATCTCCAATCATGCCATATTTTATAAAACCGAGGGTGGCTTTTGTTCTTTAGCACACGGTAGAAAAAAATTCTCTCTTTTCCAAACTCACCCAACTTCCAACCTCTCCTTTGGCTTTCTCAATGATGTCTTTCACTTTCAACTTGCTTTAGAGATCAAACCAGAGTTTGGATGAGATAAAACGAGAGATGTTTCAAACAATTTTGAATTTTTAATCCACCCAAAGCCCTCTCATGTCATGATGATGGAATTTGAAATCATGGAGATATGAGAAATATAAACCACTGACAGGCCTAGGAGATGACCCCTTCCACTCTAATAATGATCCCTCATGGACTATTAAACCTTTACAAGTTCGACCTTTAGAAGTATTTTGATCTTTCTAAACAAGGGAATCCTTAGACTATGACACATAGTGACTCATAGACTAAAATTGACAAATAGACCTCCAAAATGATAGTAAGATAAGAAATCACTTTTCTTCCTAGACTATAGAACCCTAACATTGGCTCTAATGGGGATGGAAGTCTCCTAGTGAGGTTCCAAGGACATCGCATACTAGTATCCTTATCCATTTGGCTTATTGACTCCTTGACTAAACTTTAAAATAACTCAAACTGACTGAAAATTAATTATACTGATTACAAAGATCAAAATTTATAAAGGAAATAGACAACAAATCACCAAATCCTTAGGGATTTCTCCTTATGATTCAAACTCTGATGATAGTTTTTGTGACCTACTGAAGATAAATATGCAATCATGTGTAATGATCCTTCCAATGTAGCCAATCAAGCAAATGACTACTTGACTAATGCTTGTATTCATCTCCACCATGCATAAAGAAAAAATTCAAAAAATGACAACTCAAATTGTGACTGATACTGATAACCATAATCCATAAATACAAGAAAATACATATTCCTTAATGATTGCAACAGATTGCAAAAAGGGTCTCAGAGATCATGAATTCCTTGATTCGGTTGATCCTTCTTAAATTCCAATGCAACAATTTGTTCTTTCCTATCATCTAAATGAAAGGCAAGGCTTCTATGTCTTTTCAATTCTTCATTGAGGCAACTGCATCTTGAAAAACAAAAGTGTCTACATCCATGGGGTCTAGAACAACATAATCTTCTTCATTATTTTCTTGCAATGTTTGATAATTATTTTATTGCATAATTACATTATCTGAAACTTCCACACATACCAATTGGAAATTTTGATTTACACAAATATTCTCTTGAAATAATGCTTCAAAAAATGGATGAGATGGAGAGACATATGAGTGATGAATTTCTAGAGATCCTTTTTCATTCATCTCATTAGAAACCTCATCTTGGTCTTCAAAATACTGGTCTTGAAATAAAATCCTAGGAAAAGAACAATCTGAGAAAACAAATGAATGACTATCTTCATCCCTTTGATTATACAAAGGCTTAAATTCCTACTCCAAATTTTCATCAATTTTAGAAAATAGAACTTGACTTTCATCATTTAAATCCTTCTTGGTTTCATTTTCATCCAATATATTAGCCACCATTTCTTCTTCGCAATGGAAATGTTTCTCGTTCAAAGCTTCTAGAATTTATTCATCCATAAATTCTTCCTCACCATATGTATTTTCCATATTTTGGATAAAACCCTCAAAATGATCACAACAATTCTCAACCAAAGACAAAGAAGGTTGAGATTCTCTGTATCTTTCAAAAATTGTTGAATGAAAATCTTTAAGAGAATAAATACTAGCAGATAGAAAACCTTCATACTAATATATTTCTTTTTCCTCCAAGGTAGCCATGAACATTTTCATCAGGTAGTCTTCATGAAATTAAACCTTAAATCTACACATATGCATGTGAAACTTCACCAAATGAAAAGCAACATCATCTATTTTTTGATCTTTCAATTTTTGCAAATAAGTTTGTTAATATACATGATCCAAGTGGCTCGAGAGAGACACACAGGACAAAGAGGGCTCAAAAATCAAAGCGATTGGATTATGGTCAAAATAGGTTCATGTTAAATATCTCGTCATCGTGATTTTGTTGGTGCAAACGATTCGTGAAACTAAGCTCGTATGAAAAAGATAGAGGTCTTCAAAATTTGACTTGACAGCAGAAAAGAGGGGCGCACAGTGTGCCACATGGCATCCCAGTAAGCGGGTGGGACCCACATGGCAGCCCATCAGCCATTAGCACTTGGCGTCTTTCATTGGTCTCCTAAACCTGCATAGGAGACAGAAATCATTTTAAAATATGGAAAATGCTTATTCATTTTAACATATAGTTATTAATATAACTATATAAAAACAATAAACCAAAATTATTATAAGGCTAATGGGCCACAACCTCCCGTAGATCAAATTGCAAATCACAACAATAATGTATTTGGGATCGATGTCCATAACCCTCGCTGAACCTTCCACACACACACACACACACATATATAACATAACCATATAAATATATATTGCATCAATTTGTAATACACCAATAGCGCACATCGATCACCGATAATATATCGCCGATATATATATCGATGCAACCTCCACATATGCTGCATATCCGATCGCTGATTTAATCAACGCTGATCATAATCAATTGCCGATTTAATCAGCGCCGATTAGGCTGATCTCCGATACATATCACTAAAACCCCACATATCGTGCTAATTTAATAGCACTGATACCATGTTAAATGCCGATTGCAAAGGTCGATCGTCGATATTAATGTGCCGATAATGTAATAATGCGGGGTTTAAGGGGCGGGCCGCCCAATGCAGACCTAAACCCCCATTTCAAATGCATTTTGGTTATAACATTTTATATATGGAGAGGGCGGGATTTGATCCCCTGACCTCTCCTCAATTGTTTCCCTCTTTTACCAATGCGCCAACCACTTTCCCTTGGTAAATTCGCCGAAGGAACTTTATTTAAACAGGCATTTTTTTCCAATGCACATAGTTTAAGATAGAGGAGAGAGACTGGAGGCATATATTTTGAGGCACAGATTTCAAGGAATGAATTAATTAATATTTTAATGCAGGAACCATGAATTTTGTAGGAGGGCAAAATTTTCCTTTTGTCAAAATTTCACAAATTTTATATGCCTTTTACACCTCTCGTCGCCACGAGCACAATTGTGCTGCCCATTTCTGCATCAAAGGCTTGAATTTTCCAATCACTTCTAGAATGCACATGGAACGATGATTTTACAAAAAATGGGGAGCAGAACCATGAGCCATGAAATTTCCCCAAGGAGGTAAAATTTTGATACCTTAGAATATATTCAAGTTTATACATGTTTTTCATGGTTTTCCATAGGGATTACAATGGCAATACCAGATTCATCATTTAAGTTGCAGATTTTTAGTCCATCTGTGGAGGAGAATCTTTGAGGAATCTTGGGGGAATCTAAAAGATTCCTTAAGCCCAGAATTCTCAACTTCTTAGAATTTAGATTTTAGATAGTCGATTCAGCGCTACTCGATGCCACAACTCTGATAGTGTCTTCATATTTCTTATTCTCTCATTTCTTCTTCTAGTCACTTTTCTAAGTGGTAGTGCAGATGTCCACATTCTTGTGTGAGCAACCATCTTTATAAGATCGATGCCTTGAGATCGATGGTTCGAGCAGCTTCAACAGTGTGACATCCACTTCTTTAGATGGCCCTTGGTTGTGAGGTATACGATGTGTTAATGTACTTCTTCTTTCAACATTATGTTGCATAGATCCTTCACTGATGTTGATGCATGATCCTGTTTATTGCATGTTGTCATGATTCCTTTCTTGATTTGATGTGGAAACTTCTATGTGATGTACTTGCTGTCATAACTCATCATGTTATGTTTTTGAGATCCATTATTGTATCTTGTTGCGATACTCTTATTGTCATCATGCATATGTTGTTTTTGAAATCCCTTTTATGCCATGTTGGCGAGATGTTCATCATGCATGTCTTTGTGTCAAACTAATAGGAGTCTTTTGATTGAGAGTTCCAAGTTGTGTAATATCTCTTAGAGCCACTCCTGCGTGAGGGCATTTTTCCTTGTATGATTGTGACATTATCTCTTGTGTACATCACCATTATTGACAACACCTAATGCAGTGCCCTGCACCATCTTGACACCGGGGCCCGAAGACGTAGTCCCTTCTAGACGAACTCCATTATCAACACTTATGTTTTCATGTGTTGATGATTTTCATGTTCCTCTTCTTTTCCACATGCAGATGTATTCATTAATGTTCTTTTAAAATGAAATTTAACACATCATGAAAATAAAAGGTCTTGGAAGGGTCCTTCTTCACACTCGGACCTCGATCACTACACAAGGCATGCAATTTGGAAAGTCTGGAATATGAATGTGATACATTGGAGCATACTTTGCATATATCTGATCCATCTCAACCTAATAGAGTTGGTAGTGAAACCTTGATTTCTAGATCTTATTACCAGTAGAGTCTTTGGATTAGGATCAAATTTGATTGACATCACCAAGTGAATGGTTTAACCTTCATATGTATGTCTGTTGTTCACTGTTAGAAACTGTAGGTTTTAACCCCATACAAAAATTACTTGCATACGAATTCTAAATCAGAGAAAAATAAACAATGCGAGAGCATAACACATAAAAACACAAATGCACAGAGATTTTCCCCTGGATCCCAAAACCGGGACTACTAGCTTGATTTTTCATTATATTCCTTTCAATGTTACAATACATATTTATACATGCCAAACCATCCAATACCATGGACCAAAAAACAATCGCATCCAATAATATGGACCAAAAACCATCGCGTCCAAAAAACATGTGCAAAAATCATGTACAAAACCATATGTGGGTCCGCCCAACCTAACATAGGGTCCAAAACCAAAATTTTCCTGGTGGGGTTACGAGTACCCCTCAAACCCCCTGTTAACTATGTGGAAAGAATATGACACAACCCAACAATCTCCCACTTCTTGTTTTCTTTCAACAGGGGGACAGGAGAGCTTAGTCATTTTTCCAGCCCTAAAACGCCCATTGTTTCTCTACACCAAGAGAACTTCTCAGAGCTCACATATTTTGTCAATGCATCTGCAGTATTCTTCAAAGTGTCCACCTTTACCAGCAACACCTTTTTGTCTTCTATCATATCCCTCACAAAGTGATACTGAACATCAATGTGCTTTGTCTTTGAATGATAAGCAGGGTTCTTTGCCAAGAAAATTGCACTTTGGCTGTCACAGTCTATCCTTATAGCTCCCTGTACTAACCCCATACTTGAACACAATCTCTGCAACCAAACTGCTTCCTTGCTTGCATGAGTGGCTGCCATGTATTCTGCCTCTGTAGTTGATAGTGCCACTACAGATTGTTTCTTACTCATCCAACTGACTGCACCTCCAAATAGGTTAAACAATACCCACTTGTAGATCTTCTCTGATCCAGATCTCCAGCCCAGTCTGCATCAACAAATCCATGAATATCCAACACTCTGTCCAATCCTGGTCTTCCTTGATAGCACAAACCATAATCACTAGTGCCACGCAAATACTTGAAAACCCGCTTCACTGCTGTCCACTACTCCTTCCCTGGTTTTGACAAAAACCTGCTCAATACTCCCACTGCATGCGCAATGTCTGGTCTAGTATAGACGATGGCATACATCAAGCTACTGACTGCACTTGCATATGGAACATGGGACATGTCCTCTTCCTCTTCTTGTGTCTTGGGACACTGTTCAGTAGATAACCTCACACCTATAGGAATAGGAACCTTCATCAGTTTACTATCCTGCATATTAAACCTTTGCAATATTGTCTCAACATACTTCCTCTGATTTAACCAGAGCTTCCTCTTTTCCCAATCTCTTTTAATTTCCATTCCCAAAATATAGTTTGCAGCACCGAGATCTTTCATGTCGAATTTGGAGGACAATTGGGTCTTCAAATCCTAGATAATTTCTTTGTCATTTCCAACAAACAGCATATCATCCACATACAAGACCAGATAAATAACACGGTCACCAATTAATTTAAAATACACACAATTATATGCTTTGCTTCTAGTGAAGCCAAGTCCCCGTATAAATGTATCAAATTTCTGATACCACATCCTTGGTGACTATTTAAACCCATACAGAGACTTCTTTAACTTGCATACTAGTTCTTTCTTACCCTTCACCGCAAAGCCTTCAGGTTGCTTCATGTAGATTTCCTCTTCCAAATCCCCGTGAAGAAATGTTGTCGTCACATCCATCTGTTCTACCTCAAGATCAAAAGCAGCAGTAACAGATAAAAGTAATCTAATAGAAGTTACCTTGGCAACAGGAGAAAAAATATCACCAAAATCAATTCCCGGCACCTGGGAATAACCTTTTGCTACCAATCGATCTTTGTATTTCTCCACCTTCCCTTCTGCATTTGTCTTCTTCTTGAACACCCATTTGCTGCCGATGGGTTTCCTTCCAGCCGGCAACTCCACCAGATCCCAAGCCTCATTTTTGTGCAAAGATGCCATTTCATCAACCATGGCCTCTTTCCAGAGTTTTCCATCCTCTGAATCCACTGCTTCCTTCACAGTTCTGGGATCATCATCAGTACAGACAAAGCAAAGTTTGAATAGAAAGTAGATGGGCTATACCTTTCTGGTGCCTTCTTTCTCGAGCTGATCTTCTCATAGCCGGAGTTTGTGGCTCTTCATCTTCTGATTCCTCCTCTCCTATAGAGTTTTATTCTTCCTCCTTTAGTTCAAACTCTATCTTCACAAGTTCCTTTGGTTGGACTTCATATTTAATAACATCTTTCACCTCTCTGAACACCACATCTCGATTGTACACAACCTTTCTTTTTACTAGGTTCCAAAGCTTATAACCCTTTAAACCATCCTTATACCCAATAAAGATGCACTTTTCAGATTTACTA
>APFE030521703.1:51469-67227 GCA_000404065.3 Pinus taeda | reverse complement strand
TTTTTCATTATGTTCCTTTCAATGTTACAATACATATTTATACATGCCGAAACATCCAATACCATGGACCGAAAAAACCATCACGTCCAATACCATGGACCAAAAAACCATCGATCCAATACCATGGACCAAAAACCATCGCGTCCAAAATACATGTGCGAAAATCATGCACAAAACCATACGTGGGTCCGCCCAACCTAACATAGGGTCCAAAACCAAAATTTTCTGGGGCGCTGCCCCGGACCCCATAAAGTGGGGTTACGGGTAACCCTCAAGCCCCCATTAACTATGTGGAAAGAATATAACAAAAACCAATAGAAACCAGATCAGAAACTTTGATGATTTTTTGTAGAGAAAACAGAACATTTTGTTCCCTGGCTGTGACGCCTATATGTTAGCACTCCATAAATTTCTCCACGCTAAGGAGAGACTTTCAAGAGGTAACCACAAACCAATTTTAGGCTAAGATCCATCCCCCCTAGCCTTGAAGAGGGATATTTCACTATGTTCTTCTATCAATCAATTGAATGACTAATGGGATTTGGGTTTTAGGTTGGTTATGGTAATCAAAGTGAAAAAGTTTTTAAAATTGTGACGACAAGGTGAAAGGGAGATTCCATTCGGCATGGAGTCAAAATAATATTTCAACAACCAATCAAAATCAATGGAGCAGTTTGAACTAGGGCAAGGTAGGAAGACTTGTGGATCTACAAAACTTATTGTAGTATGGCTAAGATTAAATGAGAGTAAGGATCCGTTAAACATAAAGCATGTATAAATGAATCTTATATCTAAATTCACAAGAAAATAGTGAAATTTTTGACAAGCATGAGCAGGTTACCAATGTAAAATCTATAGCATATTTTTATTTCATACAATTAAGAAGCAAAGGAACATGTGAAAACTAGAAGGGAAGACAAATCACAAAGAGAGACACATCACTACTATGTATGAAAAAAGAATCCTCAAACAAAACAGTCCCCGTGTTGATGTACTGATCATTGCCTTAAAACTTTCTCCATTTTTACAAAGTTTTCTCTTTTCACTCCTAGATTTCTTTTTTTACATGTATTTACATCGTTAAATACAATAAGGAATTCGAAATGACCAGTCTATGGGTTCAAACTCACTTAAAAAAAGAAAAATAGTCTAGATGCAATGCATCTGCAAAAAAGTAGGGACTACCATATCGAAGTTATCACAATTTCGAAACATCAAGTATTTAAAACATAAAAGATTTAGAAACATCATGTCGGAAACTACTAAACTAACTTATACACACTTATCCAACTAGAAAAATCACTTCTAGAAGATCCCAAAATACAAATTTATGAAAAGAACCATGATTGATAAACTTCCTTAGTAGTTGTGCAACAGAGGGGACTAATATGTTTGTGCAACAGTTGCGCAACAGAGGGGGTGGATATGTTTGTGCAACAATTGCGCAGTAGAGGGGGTCGAATTTATGGAAAACTAGGGTTCAAAGATGAGATCATTTATCTTGAATGCTGATATATTTTTAAAAACATATGGAGATTTTCTTTTTTGGCCCGTTATTGGAACAAATGTCTTTCATTTTTCCTAAATTTAGCTTCATTTGGTAAGAAATAACTTTTGAAAATGATGACAAAAATAGTGAGTTTTGCAACAAATTCACAGCGACTGTTTGATCTGGTCCTGCAACCTCTCGTTCAAATTTACTAATGATATGTTTCAATTTAAACTTTCTACGGAGATAAAACAAGACTTTGGATGAGAAAAAATGAGAGAAGTTAAAAAAAAATTGAATTTTTAAGCCACCCAAAGCCTGCTCATGTCATGATGATGAAATTTGAAATCATGAAGGTATGATAAATATAAAGCACTAATAGACCAAGGGCATGACCCCTTCCACTCTAATAATGACCCCTCATGCACTATTAAACCTTCAAAAATTTGAACTTTACAAATATTTTTACCTTTTTACACAATGGACTCTTTAGACTATGACAGATAGTGACTCATAGGGTAAAATTGACAAAGAAACCTCCAAAATGAAATAGTAAGATAGGAAAACACTTTGATTCCTAGGCTATAGGACCCTAACAAATAGAAAGAAAATGAAGTCTTAGATCATTGATAAAAGTGTTCATTTTCTTGTCCAGTAATATTTTTTATGCTTTCGTAGTACACCATATACCCATTTCCCATCACAAAACAATATAATTGAATTGAGAGAGTCTTATGTCTATCGCTATGATTTGTCTACTTTGTGCTACTATGTGTTTCCATTTCTTTAGCATGAATTGACATTACCTAGACCTCTTTACATCCTTTCTGATACCCAAATGGTTGGTGTAAAGAGAAGTATTCTCTACCCACCAATGTGGGGGTCCTTGATGGACACTCCTCATGCCACCCCATATGCACGAGGATAAAATCTCTATCCATTGTTACAACCCCACTTGCAAGGAATTCCTAGGAAGCAAGGCCTTCCTTTGATTCCAGGGCTTTTGCATAACTACTATTGGGTTAACTTAATTGGAGTAGTTGTGAGTTTTTGTGTAAACTATCTACTTGAGTGAAAGGAGCCCTTTCTTTTTTAGGCCACATGGTGTGATTGGATCATATTAGTAAGGAATTCAGACTTCTGTGATCCATAACATTGTTTAGAAATCTTCGGAAAAATCACATAAAAATTCTTTTGTCGACGTGTTTCGAACCAACCAGTGTGGTTCATCGTCAAGACAAGTTGAAGAACCGATCCAGATCAGCTAGTTAAATAGTAAGGACAGAGATTCCAACAGCTAGATTTTGATAGCTAGATTTATAACGGCTAATTTTGACTAGCTGATCTGGATCGGTTCTTCAACTTGTCCTGACGATGAACCACACTGGTTGGTTCGAAACATGTCGACAAAAGAATTTTTATGTGATTTTGCCGAAGATTTCTAAACAATGGATCATATTAGACCGATAAAAAATATAATATCTTCCTTGTTGCATGTTCTTCACCAGTACCATTCCTTTAATTTCTCTCTATATTAATAGTTTGGCTTTATATATTCCTTGCTCCATTATTGCACTACTTTCGTTGTTGCAATTTTGGAATATTCTACTTTGTTGAACACTCATAGGTACTAAAATTTTCTCTAATGGTTTTTCTACAATATTTTCTCCCTTGGATGGTATTTTATAACTCTGGAAGATTCAAAACATTTTCTCTTTCTAATAAATCATCATTACATTAGCTTCACTATTAGTACATGCAGATCTAGATCAGTATACTTACGTGTGGAAAGTGTTTGAATATTTTTTCAATTAAGTTCAAAAATGATGGCATACAAGTGCCACCTCTCAAATTGATACCAATTTCTGCTAGCATAATGCTCTTTCGATCATATGATCCCAATACTCGATGAGTCAAAATGGTCATTCGCATGTTGTTTTTTATTGTTAGCATGTAATTCGGGGATAACATCAACTACTTCCTTCCAATTCAATTGTAATTACCATAGCAATTATGGTAATTCTTGTGTTCAGATGCAATTTCCAGTACATTGTTTATTGTCACCTTGAATCTTGGTTAAGTTTTTAGTTAAAGAAAACTATTGTACGCCATCAATATTACATCAATGGAATTAGGACATTAAAATATCTAAATCATAATATGTTTATCTATGATAGACAATCTATATAGGGGCGTGTCATAAATCCATCATTGTGTTTCCTTGTCTATTAACGTATTAGCTACAAATCAGTTAAAATTATAGAAAGTGAAAGAGTAGCGGCTATGATTGTAATCAAATGAAGTATTTGAAAGCTACATGGTCTCAGAGAATCAAAATATTGGTGAACATTATTTATTGTTGTGAAACCATAGGGAGTTGAAGAGGTGATGTACTTAGCATAGCTTCTCCCATTAATACATTGTGTGGACTGATTAATATTAAGTAGCTTCGACCATTTTAAAATTAATATTACATAGACAGAAGGTGAGCCAAAGAACTTTGATGAGGAAGAGTGAATGTCTCAGTGCAGAACTTTGCAACCTAAAAATTGTGTTAGTTATTGTGCATACTTATTTTCGAATAGAAATAAAAAATCAGAAGGTTTAATTTTTATGAAGCTTTTTTATTGTAATTTTAACATGTGATGTTTCCATAGTTGCATTGGAAAGGTGTTAATCATGCATTCATTTTTGACATGCATGTTTCCAATTCGGATTCAACTAGTTTTAAGGGGCTTGTTACGAAGGGTTTTTTTGAAAGTTATCAGAATTGATAGTCAAGAGTGATGTTCTGAGTAGTTCACATTTTTCTCGTTAGTGTAAGAATCATCCACATAAGTTGCTTTCGAAAATAGGTATATATTCTATGATATATGTATCAGGTATCTTATGGTTCATTTATTTTGTGATTCTCTATTTCGTTTGTATATGAGTTTTGCGTGAATCAATGTGGATATGAATATGCTATTAATGTGTGTGTTATTTTTTATATTATGGATTTAACGTTTGTAGCTATATCGTGTTATTTTCTTTCTTGCACATTGTGTATGTTGAATTTATTGTGGAGCAATAAATCATAGTGAATTTTGAGAATTTTGAATCGTAGGAAGAGTTTGTTTACTATGAAAAGATAAATATGTAATTCTAAGGGAGCATAATATGTTTCCTTAAAAAGTTTTGCATATGTTGCAGGATATTTCCCATTCTATACTATGTGAACTATATTGCATTTTAGATACACGTCAATAGAGTTATGTGAAGGAATGACATAACATTTTAGGAATTATTTATATGAAGGAAACGTTGAAGCAATATTATCTTATGAACGTGAACTGAAAATAGATGCATTGATACAAATGCACAGTATAAATAGACTAAATTCTTACTTGGAAAGGGTGAAAACATCAACTCCAAATTGTATCACTACAGAAGAACAAGGACATTTGGTGGACATATTTTATATACATTGGTTATCAAATTGGCTAAAAATTATGATAACACTTTGGCCAAAGACAAAAATCAAAATATGTTTGCATTCTAATTCAAATTTATGCAAATAAAGATATAACATATTGTTCCTTGATGAAAATCCAATTGTCATACATTTCGAACCACTTCTATGCAAGAAACAATATTCAACAAAAACTCTTCATGAACATATATTAAATATAATAACATGTGAACAAATAGAACACAGATGGATGGAGATAGAAGAACCCATAAGTATATTTCTACATAATTCTACTTAGATACTTACGTCCATGTCTCTTAGCTCTTATCTTAATTTTCTACATTGTCTTCCATATGGTAAAATCCCAAGGTTGAATACATTTAGTTATTACTCTTTTGGTTCAAATATGATTTTAACCCATAATGATTTTAGGACTATCCTTGTAAGTTATGGGTTGAGTTACTAGTCATGGAGCCTTGGTTAGAAAAACCCTCTGGAGCCCGACAATAGTCTTGGGTTGAGTTACTAGTCCTAGAAGCTAGGTTTGAGAAAATTCTATGGAGCCCTGGATAGCTTCAGTGGAGACCAATCTGGTGATGGTTTTGTGACGTCCAACTATGAGGTGGAATCACTGTTTGATGGGTTTAGGTGATTTTGCCTCTAGAAGTCCTGGATGGTTTTGCTTGATTTGTTTTATGAGATCCCACATTCATGCTTGGAATATGGCACGAGGGTGGTTGGCTAAAAGGAAGATTTGGTTCAACCGTGTCTACAGTCAGGTGGTACGTGGAAGTCCTGAACCTCGTTAGGTTTTCCCATGTCTAATAAAAGCTATATTCTCTTACTTTTGTACTTATTTATATGTGAATTTAATGGTTTTATCTCACTACTATTTTCATGGTTTTATTTTTGTTATAAGTATGGTTAACTGACTTGTTCATGTCATGGTTATTTCATGTCTTTACTTGTAATTGTTAAAATGATCAATGCAAGACCTAATTGATGTCATAATAGTTCAAGGGAGAAGGTGGTGATCCTTCTTTTCATGTCTCATAAGAGTTTTCAGTCATTCATGATGTGTCTTGTATCCTAGACGTGTAGATTGCATTGATGTCAAGTGTTTGATAGGATGTGAGTCCTAGTTGGGGATGGTCAGGCCTAGTCCCAAAGTTAGTTTTTGGTATATTAGTCTTGTCATTATGTGTTTAATGGATTCCAGAAGTTATAGGAATTTATGGGCAATGGCCGTAATTATGGGCTCGAAAAGTACCTTAAATCTCAGAGACTCTCGCATGTCTATTGGAAATAGTCCTTGGATGCATGCATGTAGGCTTGTGGGAGCATACATAAATATTTGGATGCTGGCATGCCCATAGCATGGGAGTGTAGATAGTTTTAATATCTCAAAAATGCATTGGGACCTGGGGGCATGATACTTAAGTGGTTGGCATGGCTCCCGGGAGTGTTGTTGTTGATGTGCAAGTTATGTTTCATATGTTTCCATTGATTCCACTTCTTTAAGGGAACCTACAAGGTTGAATCATATCATAGTAGCCTCTGATCACATGTTTACCCTGGTTCACTAGTTACTTAGGTAGATGTGGGAGGAGGGTGTTACAGAGTGGTATCAGAGCATGGGTCACCCCTCAGACTAGATGGCAAATGTGTTTCTCATGCATTCATGTCGATTGCATATGTGTTTCTTATGCTTGCATTCCATGTGCTTCTTCCATTTGCATGGTGTTGATCATGGTTGTAATGAGGTAACCATGTGAAAATCAATAGTGTTGTTGTGGGATGTGTCATCATGAGTGTATGGCTGTATATGTATTTGTTAGGCATGTCAGTGTCTATATGATGTTATGCATGCATTGTCATGGTTATGGTTATGCATGTATGGTAGGTCAGACATGCATTGTGAGGTCATTGCATGCATTTTAGGTCATCATGAGGATATTTGTATGTTATGATGGTAATGTATTGGTTGAGATAGAGCAAGAGATGCAGATCATCAAAATGAAGTTGCAACATTGGTCTTCAAGGTAAGAACAAATCATCACATAGGTTGTATGTTGGTGTTATATACCTAGGGGGGATAATATGGGGTACAAAGGGAGGTACTTAAGGGAATAATGTAATAATGGGATGGGCCATAATAATAAATAAGGTGGTTAACCCATATCATGTAAGGGACCACAAGTAGTTAGTAATAATGTAATGGGCCCATGGTATTAGATAGATGGTATTGAGGGAACCATGGTAATATGACACCTTTCAATGTGGAGTCTCTAGCCTCTATATAGGCCTAATACATACAATACCATGGGTCATTACCATGGTTCTCTCAATACCATCTATCTAATACCATGGGCCCATTACATTATTACTAAGTACTTGTGGTCCCTTACATGATATTGGTTAGCCACCTTATTTATTACTATGGCCCATCCCATTATTACATTATTCCCTTGGGTACCTCCCTTTGTACCCCATATTATCCCCCCTAGGTATATAACAGTTGGGCATGCAGGTATGTAGGTTAAGGGTTGCTATATGCATTATCGTTATGTGTATGCATTTCATTCGATTGAAGTTATGGCTACACACATGATAGATTCTAGTTCATTAGTGTAGTCATATGGACATGTGTTAAATAGTCATGAATGATAGTAACTTGTTGTATGTATTTGTATTTTTGTTTTATGGTGATATAACTTGATTATTATATTATACATTGTTGGTGAGTATGTTATAGGTTAAATTGTTGTTGTTATGTGATAGTTATCTTGATGATTGGGTTATATGGTATTGACGAATATGGTATATAAGTTGTTGTTGTTATATGATAGTTATCTTGATTAATGTGTTACATGTTGTTGATGAACATGATATATAACTTATTGTTGTTATATGATAGTTAGCTTGATGATTATGGTTATTAGATTTAAGATATTGATCTTATATGCATCCTGCTAAATTAGATTGGTCTATGTAGATGGTTAGAGTTATGACATTCATGTATGAGTCGACTTATTGTGACCTTGTGTTGCGCTAATCAAGACTGGTTGTGCAGATGTTATTATTATGTATGAATGATAAATGTTTAAGAGATTATGATATGGACATGTTAGCTAGTGACTATTATGGATAGCAAGACTTTATTTAGGGTTGAGATGATATGTTGTGAAGTTATATCATGATAATCTAGATTAACTGTGTAGACAAGATATCCTCCTCTAAGATACATTAAGGTATGAGATTTCTTATGCCATCTATTTGGTGTTTGAATGTTTGACTATGTTGTCTATTTTCTGTTTGATATTTGGTGTCTATTATGTCATCTAGTTGATTTATTTAACATGGTATGTTTGCAAGTTGTTTGAATGTTTGATTAATTCCATAATATGATTATGTTTTCCAATGATCATATTTTAAGTTGATTGTATCGATACATATGTGTTGAGACAACTGATATGTACTTGAGTGTAACTAGGTGATAGTTGTAGCATTATGCCTAATGACTACGAGTTGACTATGGATTGTGACATGGTTGTTAGTCTTCATAAAGGTTGATTTTAAATTAGTTGATATGTTGCCTTGACCCTACGAACATGTGATCGATATGTATCAACAGTGCAGGAAACATGCTTGGTATTAGTATGACAAGGTAACGATTGATGTGATTATATAACTAACGATTAGGTGATGTGATTATATAACTAATCATTGGGTGATGTGATAGTATATAATAAGCCACGATTATAGCAAGGTAGAAAGGTAAACAAAGGAATTGGGTGAGAATTTCGTTATCTATGTTTGGAAACTCTAATTGCAAATGAATGAGCGGTTTGCATAAGGGAAGTATTCTTAAGCTTAATATTGTTTTCCATTATGTGAAAAATGCCTTGGAATTGTTGTAACGACATTGTTTGAGTTATTAGTCCTAGAGCCTTGGTTGGAAAAATGCTTTGGATCCCTATAATATCTTGGGTTGAGTGATTAGTCCTGGAGCCTTGGTTGGAAAAACACTTTGGAGCCCTTGGTGGGTTGAGATGCTAGTCCTCGAGCCTTCCTGGGTTCAGATACTAGTCCTAAAGCCTTGGTTGGAAAAATGATTTGGAGCTCTGTATAAGTTATGGGTTTAGTTACTAGTCCTGGAGTCTTGGTTAGACAAGTACTCTCAAGCCTAATAACAACTGTGGGTTCAGTTACTATTCCTAGAAGCTAGGTTGGAACAAATGCTCTAGATCCTTGGATAACTTAGGTGAAGACCACTCAAGTGATGTTTTTGTGATGTTTGACCATGAGGTGGAATCACTATTTGATGCATTGAGGTGGTTTGGCCTTTGGAAGCCCTAGATAGTTTTGATTCATGTTTTTTATGAGATCCCATATTCATTCTTAGAATATGGCACGGGGGTGACTAGCTAAAAGAAAGATTTGGATCAACCATGTCTATGGTCGGGTGGTACGTGGAAATCCTGAACTTGGTTGGATTTTCCTATGTATAATGAAACCTAAGTTCTCTTAATTTTGTACTTATTTATATGTGGATTTAATGTTTGTTATCTCACTATTATTTTCATGGTTTTATGCTGGTTATAACCATAGTTAATTGATTGGTTCATGTCATGGTTATTTCATGTATTTACTTGTAAATGTTAAAATGATGGATCAAAGACCTAATTGATGTCATAATAGTTCAAGGGAGAAGGTGGTGATCCTTCTTGTCATGACTCAGAAGAGTTTTCAGTCATTCATGTTGTGACTTGTATCCTAGAACTATAGATTGCATTGATGCCAAGTGTTTGATAGAATTCAGTCCTAGTTGGGGATGGCTCACTCTCGTCATGGAGTTAGTTTTTGGTTTATTAGTATTTTCATCATCTCTTTAAGAGATTCCAAATGTTACAGCAAGTTCTAGGCAGTTCCCGGAATTCTGGCCTTGAAAATTTCCTTAAAACCCGCAGACTCTCGCACAGGTCTGTTGGAAATAGTCCCTGGATGCAAGCATTCAGTCTTGTGGGAGTGTCCAAGGCTCTCTAGATGATGGCATGCCCATGGCATGGGAGCATCTAGAGGTTTAATATCTTAAAACTCAGTGGGACCTAGGGGCATGATACCTAGGTGGTTTGTATGGCTCCTAGGAGTTTTGTTGATGATGTGGAAGGTATGTTTGATGTGTTTCCGTTGATTCCACTTCATTAAGGTCACCTAGGAGGTTCGATCATATCATAGTAGCCTCTCACCAAATGTTTACCCTGGTTGGCGGTTACTTGGGTACATGTGGGAGGATGGTGTTACAACCCCTTTGTTGTCAATACATTTTATGTTCATAATATACCATATCTCAATTGAACTTTTCATTTTCTTGTTCAAAAATTATATTGAACCATCCTATACACATATGCATATGTTATACATGTGCCCTTTATTTATTTTAAAGTGCAGTTTACATTGGTTTATTATTATATTTCTCATATTTCTTTAAAAGTATTTTGTCAAGCACACGAATACACAAATTAACACATATACTAACTACGTCAGGGTCACATTATATTGTTGAGTTATTTCAATGATTGAGAATATATTAACTAGACATTGGTTACTAGTGTCATATGGCATAATCTTGGTGTTGTGAATCTAAATTCTTTGATAACTATGAGGTGTACTTCTTATCGTTATGTGTTATTTTATAATGTTGGAATGCTGACAAAATCCCTTTGATCATATCAATGTTGAAGCTAAACATTAGATAATCAATGGTGGCAATGATTTAGCGTTTCTCTTTATTGTTTAAAAGACTTTTCTATGTGTTAGTTCTTTCCTTTACTGATCTGAATCGGATCCATAAACGACTGACAAAGAACCTTGACTGTATCAGGACAAAACAAATCTTTAAAGAATCCAAAAAAAATCAAAAACACCCTCAACCAGTGGCCATGGTAGCCGATGTGGAACGATGAGGACCTCAGTCAAAGTGAGCTAACTGAGGCCCACGGAGACCACCCAGGCAGCGGATTAGGAAAAGGAGGTGATTTTTGATGAGCGATTAGTGCCTAACTGGGAAAACAGGGCCGAAATGGGGTAGCCTTGAGCTGTTGGTCATGTTGGGAGCCAGAGAACCGTGAGCAGAGAAACAAAACGTGTTAAAGTGCAAAGGTGGGACCCATGCCCTGGAAACTAGTGGTTTTGATCGGGGCGCCCTTGAACAGTAAGAGGTTTTGGATGGGAGCAAAGTGATCCAATACATCGATCGACACATGGCGGCGGAGGAGAGAGAAAACCACTGTTGATCGCACGTTATTGGTCGAGCAAGTCAACCATGCTCGATGTGCGTATGACGTCAGATCTTGAGGAGCCAAGATTGGATGGCTAAGATTGTGCCCGATAGAAAGAAGTGGAATCGATAGGGAATTAAGCCGTGATTTAAAGGGATTTGGAATCCGTTGACCGCCACAGTGGAGAAAGAACATATACATGACATAACCGAAGAAATGAATCGACAAGCAGAATCGCATTGTTCCAACAAGGACACGTGGCACTTCCTATGTGTTCATGCTGATGCCAAACAGGGATCTCCAAGTGTAGCTGCAGAAGGAGAATCGATGCAGGAGAGGAACCGAATAGACATAGGGATTGAATGGTTAAAGCCATGAATAAAGACCATTAAAGAAAAGAGGATTTTCAGAGGATTCCAAGCGACCAAGAGAGACAGTGAACAGTGAACCTTGAGAGGAGGATTGAACACAGAGAATAGTAAAGACAAGTAGAGGAGATAGAGGGCCGAGCTGACTATAGGCAGTGTCGAGCACGAGAGAGCTTGAAGATTCAAGCCTTTCCATAGAGGAATTTGTCTGTGCTGAGCACCAAATTGGCTCTTTCCACTATAGACCAAGGGTCGCAGAGCTGGTAGGAAGAAAAAGAGTTTGTGAGCTCTGAGTGGCCTGGGGAATCCAAGAACCACCCTACCTAGCAAAATCTGCTTCAGGAGAACTCACATTGAGTCCCTATATTGTAATTTCTCTGCTGTAAGACACAATAAAACAAGGCCACCACTGAAGCTAGACCAGAGACATAGTCCTAGAGAATAGGGTGAACTCCTTATTAAAAATTGTTTGTGTCTTTGTGTTGCTTACTATATTTCTTTGTTGTCTTTCCATTTAAATGTCTATGCATTGGCAATTTGATTGATCCATTGCTTGAATAGCACAAAACACACACCAGCACATGAGTCTATAATACCCTTTTTTTAACAAATCTTTAATTGAGGTCACTCATAGGGTGATTATCAGATCAAGTGGTATTAGAGCTCTGGGTTGTAAGGTTAGGCAAGCTTCTGTTGTTTTAGCTATGAATGCTCACTATATCAAAGCTCAAATTAGGAGAAGGAGAGTTGGTGGAAACTAATCTTGAAATTGGGAGAGTCTATTCTTGGAAGACAATGTCAGAAGAAGGTTCTATAGGGCCAGACCCTCAATTCATAGAAAGTTTCCTAGCTATAAATTCTATCGTAGAAGAAATGTATAGGGACTTTAGAAAGCATAAGGATGAAGGTTCATCAGGCTCTAAACGAGATAAAGAAGAAGATGAATCTCATTCCCATGACCACTCAAGAGGGAAAGGGAAATAAGAAAGCTTTCCTACACCTCCCAATGGCCCTGTGCATAATAAGAAAGCATCCTTGATTAAACTAGATGTTAAATTTGATTTGCCTATATATGATGGAGAGCTAAATGTTGAAACGTTGGACAATTGGATTAGACAAATTGATGTGTATTGCAAAGTATAGAACACAGACTTAGACAAGAGTAAGAGTCAATTGGCAAGCCTACGCCTTAGAGGCACTACCTTGCTTTGGTGGGAAGGAAGAACCCAAGCTAATATGAAGAAGCATGGTAAGACCATCTCTGTCTGGAGTGAATTTGTTGATGCAATCAAAAAGCAGTTCTATCCATTGGCCTACGTGTAACAAGCCATGATGAGTTGGCAAACTCTTCGGCAGTTGAAAGGGCAAAGTGTGCAAGGGTATACTCAAGAATTTAGAAAGAGCGCATTTATGTTGGGCATCTCGTTAGACTCACTAGAAACACTTTTAAAGTACATTGGTGGTCTACATAGCTACATGAGGCATACTATCCTCATGTTTAATCCCACTAGTATAGATGAAGTATATATAAAAGCTACTCATCTAGAAGCTAGAGGAAAGAATGGGAATCTAGAAGTTGGGGGACCATCCCAACACATTGTAAGCAAGAGCAAGGAGAGAAGAAAGTAGAAGTGGAAAGCAAGGAAGGCTAACACTACACAGAAAGGAAAAGCTTCATGCACTGACTGTAAAAGGATGGGCATGATGATTAGCATTGTTGGATTCTGCATCCAGAGCTGAGACCTAAGAAGTCCAAGGGCAAGAAGAAGAAGACTGTTGCAGCTATTCAGAGAGATTTGGGGTCAGACTCGGGAGATGAAACAATCATTGTAACCACATGTATAAAAGGTAATAATTCTGAAGCATCTACTAGTAATTCTGCTCAATCTGTTATTGATGAAGAACATGAGAGAAAAAGACATTAGATTTTCCTTATTCACATTGTTTCCAAAAATCAAAATATTGATACTTTGTTTGATAGTGGCTCACAACTAAATCTAATTTCTGAAGAAATTGTAAAGAAATTGGGATTAGCAAATACACCTCACAAGAAACCATACCCATTAGGTTGGTTGAATGATAAAGCACAACTACAAGTGACTAGATAGTGCAAACTCAAGTTTTCTTTTGGGTCATCATTTGTAGATGAGGTTGAGTTAGAAGTAATTCCTTTGAATATATTTGGAATTGTTTTAGGAAGTCCTTACCTGTATGATAGAAAGGCTATTTTCTATAGAGTTGAGAACAAGTATCTACTTGTTAAATATGGAATTGAATACCTTGTAAGAGCTCACAAGCTCAAGAATAATTATACTCTCATAAACTCGGGACAGATGAAAAGAATGATAAATTCATGCAAATAGTTCTTATTGTTAGGTTCCTATACCAATAGGTTTCATCTTTCATGATTGACAGTGGAAGGGCTAAATATGTTCATCATTGCAGGCTACAAAGGTTCCATATTTTGTGTACATACTAGGAAAATTAAAAAATGAAAAGAGGGTATGCATTAAAAGAATAATCAAAAGGCAAGAAAATCAAATGGTCAAAAGAATAGTGAAAATGAACCCCAAACTAAAGACCAGGAAAGTGGCCAGTCAAAATGCCACTACTATCTTATGGGAGTAACACAGACTATAAATACTGATGCTAATCATACTTGATGGATGGCCCAATAGTCTAATCTGGACCATGCCATGCTTAAATTGCTTGTTGCAGAATTGAGAATGGTTCCTGTCCAAACAGCTCAAGCTTGGCAGATGACTAGCTAGGTAGAGAAATGAAGGAGCCAAACTGCTTAATCTGGGTCCTTGGAAGAAATAAGGGTAGATCTAGATAGGAGGGCAGTCAAAAGAAAAAGAGAACAATTAGGGTCTGCTAATTCAAGTGCACCCACTTCAAGTGAAGAAAAAATGTTAAGATTACTAGGTTGGGTAAGTAGTGTAAGGTTGCAAAAGTGAAGGGCCATTACTAGTTGGCTTATCAAGAGCAAGACTCATTCCATTTAGGGTATTGGTACCATGGCAGAGGTTTGAGGACATAACAATGGAAGCATGTCTAGTTTCCCCCTTTTTTCCCAAACACCATTTATTAACATCCCCCAAGGACCTTGGGATCTGGTCAAGTGTCCAGTTCCACTTCATTCCATGACAAAATACCAGGTCAGACTATGAAGTTCAGTCAATGGAAAGAAGCCACATTTCTTGTGCAAAAATCTTTACTCTCAATTCCCTCATCTTCCATTCCTAAGTTTTTCTTCTTAAAACTTAGCATTTTCCCCTACACACTCACCTCACAATGTCATATTAACAACTAATGTATTATTTAGCTCCCTAAGCATTCCCTTCCCTAATTTTACAAAAATATATGTGAAAATCCCAAAAAGTCTATGTAAATACCCTCCCCCTAGCAATATAGCTATATAGTCATGATTTGGGGAATACTAATCCATCAGGGGTTAATATTAACCCTCCACTACCCTGAACTATGGGTTTTAAATCAAAAACTTTGGTTAAAATATTAAAAACCCATGGTCTCCACCCTCAAAACCCTTTCATTACCCTTCCGTGTTAATACATTGGTTATAACATTTTTCAAATAAAACATTTATAAACGGGCGCGAATGCATTATACCCGAAACCAAAGTTGAAAACCCACCCCACGCGCAATTTATTTAATTCATTAATTTAATCGGGCGGGTCCCCCTGTCTTAAAGCACCATCACATCGCATTCCCCACCAGTCGTCCGATCATGGGCGATGTGATCTAAGGGTGGGCGATCAATATCGCATGAGAGTTGGCGGAGGTTTAGCGTCCGGGGGATTGGCGGTTTTACCGTCATTCCCCCGCCACGTGTCAACCGCTCGGGTTGTTCGGACCCCCCCCCCCCCCTCTTACCACTTACCGCCCAGGGGTGCTCCGGGGAAACCACTTACTGCCTATCCCCTCCCGCTGATGTCATACCCACGTCAGCATGATGTCAGCACCCTCATCCACCACCACTGCTCCATGTCGCCTCCACGTCGTCCATCCATCCACATGCCCTGCCACCGTGTCACCTCCACGTGGCCACCCACGTCGACCGCCACGTCACTGATCCAGGTGGATATTGGTGGCCACCTGCCAAGTCCATCTGGACCCCCATCATTGTCTCTTTCAGCATTTTCAGT
>APFE030521703.1:5951-35599 GCA_000404065.3 Pinus taeda | reverse complement strand
TAGAGAAGGATTGCTCTTACTTGTTTTGTTTGTCACTAGAGAGTCTTAGACTCCTAGGGAGGTTAGTTTTGTCAGCAAAAATAACTCTTTCCGCATGACACATAACACGGATGGAAATCAGTAACCTCCTAGAAGATTTCAAGACAGACATCCTAGGCACTCTCACAACACAGTTGGATGTCCTATAGGCTAAACAAAAACAAGTCTTGGCAGAAAAAAACTTGGCCATCTTCTATCCACGTTGTCGAAAGAAGCACAACCAATGGGAATGCCCATTAGACATGGTGCAAACATGCGCTATCTGTACTAAAGGTCATGCTAATGAACATTGTCCATCACTTCCAGGGCTGAAAGCAGTATTCAAGGAAGCAGAAGAAGAAATAAAGACGATATATTTGATGAACTAGCGTTGAAATGGCAAGCTAAACCTACAGGTATGTCATAAGGCGCATCCCAGTTCTTTCCTTCTTCACAGTTTAATCAACAACAAAACCTTGGGGAAACATGGCAAGGTCAATCACCTTACCCAAACTAGAAATCCCAGCCATTCCCTATGACATCTCGGCTAACACAATCCTTTCCGGGTAATGGCTAGCCAAATTCTCCTTTTACTCCTATTTGGCAAGGCAATCCCTATCAATCCCAGTGGCCTACCTCCACCTCTCGAAATTTGAATTGGTCTACGAATTGGCAGCGACCTCTAGGGATATTCAATGCACCTATGGTAACAGGTTCTAAGCCTCAACCTATACTATCAACTCTGTATACATTAGAGAAAAATCCTCAACCTCTTATGTGCCCTCAATTGCCAGCTCAGCGGAATCTAAATCCTAATAACTTACCGGTCCAATTGGTGTAGATTACTGAAAGCTTAGATTATGAGATTGAGTACAATGAACTTAGATTGAGGTCAGGGCATATCATCACTCCTGAGGAAAATAGGGATCAACCTTCAATCGAAATTGAAACCCCACCTGTACATATACCACCACCAGTAATTAATACCAAACTAAAGCAAGGAGAAGAGACAGATCAGCATAAAGACCCTAAAAAAATTATAGTCACTTCTCCCCCATTCCTTGAAAGGTTAACGATACCCAAACTTGTTGTTTACCCAGATTTTGATCTTGTAGGGGAACTAAAAAATCTTTGTATTAAAATTCCTCTCCTCCATGCCATTCAAGACATTCCCATATATGCTAAAACAATCAAAGAGCTATGTGTAAAGAAGCCTATGATGAAAGAAAAAACCTCACCCGCCATTCACATTGTAGGAACCTTATCTTATTTACTCTTTGGAGGAGAAACTTCAATAAAGTATGAATATCCTGGAAATCCCATAGTGACAGCTCAGATATATGGTTGCTCTTTTCCCAATACACTAGTTGATCTGGGTGCAACCATTAATATTTTAATAGCAAAAACATGTCAAGCACTTGGTATTATAGCCCTGGAACCAACCACCACTTTATTAGAACTTGTTGATAGTTCGGTGGTAAGGACAGAAGAAACCTTATAGGATATTATAGTTTCTTTTTATTCATGGGAATAGCTAGTAGATTTCTTGTTATAAACCAAAATATTCAATTAAATGGGCACCCTATGATTTTAGGCTGACCTTGACTAGCGACAGTTGATGCTTATATTGGCTACTAAGAAGGCAACATGACTATTTCAAAGGGTGATGTTGTAAAAAATCTTGTTTTATATCCTCCTGCCAAGCCAAGTCTACCCATTGTAAAAATATGTAAACAATCACTAGTGTACCTGGAGGAAAGCATCCGTTCACTGCTCATAGTAGCAAAGGAACCGAAATTTAAAGATCAGACTGAAGATGACGTTATCAATAATTTTATAAATCGGCCAGCTAATGTGAGCAATGTAAAGTGTCAAATGTTGAAATAAATCCTTGATAATGAAGCCATGGAGGATCCTCTGAAGGATACCAATGACCAGCATATTCATATGACTATTGTTGATAACAGCAAACCCGTTGAGGTCGAACCAGGAAAAATTCTAAATATTAATGATAGTTTGGAGAGCAATCAGTAGTAAAATCTCATATAGGTCTTGCAGAAATATAAAGGGGAATTTGCGTGGGATTATCCTGATATAAAAGGAATAGACCCACAGTTATGTACACACCATGTCTATATGGAGAAGTATGCTCAACCCATCTGGTAGTCTCAATGGAAATTGAATCCACATCTCAAGGACATTGTCAAAGAAGAATTACAGAAGCCACTATATGTAAACTTCATTTATCCTATCTCGAACAGTAAATGGATCTCTCCATTGGTGGTCGTCCCTAAGAAAAATGGGAAGTGGCATATCTGTGTATATTACCGGGAGTTGAAAAAGGATACACACAAATATCACTTCCCCCTCCCATTCATCGATCAGGTCCTTGATACTTTGGTAGGGAAGCAGTTCTTTTCATTCTTAGACGGTTTCAGCGGCTACAATCAAATTCAAATCGCCCTTGAAGACCAAGACAAAACAACCTTCACCTGTCCCTGGGGTACATTCGCATACAAAGTATTTCCATTTGGCTTGTGTAATGCCCCAGCATTCTAGAGAGCTATACTCAGCATTTCTGTTGATTTAATAAATGAAGGACTTGAGGTGTATGTGGATGACTTTACTCCATATGGGATGACTTCTACCAAGCATTGCAAACACTAGAAAAGGCCTTAGAATGATGCATTTCTACCAAGTTATGTTTAAGCAATGTCAAGTGTCACATGATGATGTCCGAGGGTGTAATATTGGGACATTATATCTCTACAGCAGGAATACAGATAGATCTAGCAAAAATACAGGAAATTCTTTTACTTCCCACCCCCTGCACTCAGACAGAGATACGTAGTTTCCTGGGATATGCAGGCTATTATCATAGGTTTATTAATAACTTTTCACAAATTGTTGCGCCTTTATATGCTTCAACAAGAAATGTTGATTTTAATTTTTCTAATAAATGTGACAGAGCTCTTATAGATTTAAAGAAACTAGTCTCAACAACACCAGTATTACATGGACCAAACTAGGAGTTTCCTTTCCACATATCCATGGACACATTAGATATAGCTATAGGCATTGTCCTTGGCCAGGAAGAGGACAAGAAACCTTATGCTATATACTATATTAGAAAAAATATCACTTCTACAGAACTTAATTATACAGTGACAGAAAAAGAATTCTTAGCTGTTATTTACACAATAAACAAATTTAGACACTATATAACTAGCTACCAAGTCTTTCAGTACACTGATCACTCTGTCATTTGGTATCTAGCTAATAAACCTATCACAAATGGTCAAGTAACACGGTGGCTATTGCTTTTGTAGGAGTTTGACATTACTATTAAGGATCATCTGGGGAAGGAAAACCTAGTTGCTGATTTTCTATCTCAAATCTCGAAGGTGAATGATCCACTAGTGGTAGGCAACCAATTTCCAGATGAACATCTGTTTTCCATGGCAATCAAGATGCCATGGTATGCAAATGTGGAAAATTATCTGGAAGTAGGGAAGCTACCTAGGCATTTGACGACAAGTGAGAGGAAATTGATAGTTCAGCACAACACCTGATTCTCTTGAATAGGTAGATATCTTTTTCACATAGGGGCCGACATGTGCATACGCAAATGCATCTGCGAAGATGAGATTTATGACATCCTAAAGGCTTGCCATGACAAGCCCTACAAGGCACATTTCGCAAATCGAAGAGCGGGGAATAAGGTATTACAAATGGGCTATTATTGGCCCACTCTTTTTAGGGATGCTAAGAAATATGCCTAGGCTTGTGATAGCTACCAAAGGATGGGTTGGCCTGCCCAATCTGATGAAATGACTTTTCATCCCCAACTATTCATAGAACCCTCTAAGCATTGGGAATTGGACTTTGTGGGCCCATTCTATCCAACATCCAATCAAAAGGCCTACATACTGGTTGCCACCGATTATGTGAAGAAATGGGTGGAAATAGTAGATTTATGCCATAGAGGAAGCTGTGATTAACTTCCTTTTTGGACTATTTGTGTAGTATGGTTTACTACAAGAAGTGATCATATATGGGGGAGGGAAATTCGTAGGACAAAAGATTACTACCACTCTCATAAACCATCACATACGCATAGCATCACTTACCCATATCACCCACAAGCGAATGAGCAGGTTGAAAGCACCAATA
Source organism: Pinus taeda (assembly GCA_000404065.3). Classification (NCBI taxonomy): domain Eukaryota; kingdom Viridiplantae; phylum Streptophyta; class Pinopsida; order Pinales; family Pinaceae; genus Pinus; species Pinus taeda. Next base: position 31,408 of record APFE030521703.1, on the reverse strand, counting down.
AGTTCATTGAAGTTATTCTAACCAAGAAAATCTCAACACACTGGCGAGAGTAGGCTACTAGGCTGCCAGAGGCCTTGTGGGCCTATTGCACGACTTGTATGAATACTACTGGATACTCTCCATACCAACTCGTGTTCAGAAAAGAACCTATTTTTTCGATCAAATTCGAAATAAAGATGCTAAGAATGGCCCAAGAAGTGGGATTGGATCTAATAGAAGACCATACCAAGTGACTCCAGCAAATCAATGAACTAGACGAGGCTCGACTGCTTACTTTACAATGGACTGCAATTATTCAACAACAAAGGGAAAAATGGCATGACAACCTTATCAAGAAGAAAACATTTCAAAAAGGGGATTGGGCACTCCTTTACGACTCTTGATTCTAGGATTTCCTAGGCAAGTTGCAAACAAGATGGCTTGGCTCTTATGAGATTCAAGAAGTGCGTAGCAATGGTACTCTTACCTTGACTACCATTGATAGATCTAGCCATTCTTTTAAGGTGAACAGGCACCGAGTGCACCTCTATCACAAAACGCTCACCAAGGAGTCTTTCTCTGAGCAGGTATGTGAGGACCCTTCCATGCAAATCTTAGCTGCAGGGAGTGATGATCTAACATCTTTTCTTTCAAAAAATTGAGATTTCTTTAAATTGTAAATAATGTATATATTCTTTTTTATTGATTGCAATTAAGAATAGGCATTACCATTTAAATATGAGAATTTTTATTGTTTTGTGTGCTTGATAAGTGTTATTGAATCGATTGAACAACACTTTCGTGTTTTTTGTTTTTGATGTTCAAATGATTGAACGATTGTTGTTCAATCGACTGAACAACACTTTCGTGTTTTTTATTTTTGTTGCTCAATGATTGAACATTTGTTGTTCAGTCGATTAAACAACACTTTTCCATTTTGTTTCTTTTGTTGTTCAAACGATTGAACGATTGTTGTTCAATCGATTGAACAACACTTTTACATTTTTATTTTTTTTGTTGTTCAAACGATTAAGAAATTATTGTTCAATTGATTGAACAACCCATTTTCAATTTGCGATTTTTTGTTGTTCAAACAATCGAAATATTGGTTTTCAATCAATTGAACAACACTTTTGCATCTCTTGATTTTGATGTTCAAATGATTGAACGATTGATATTCAATCGATTGAACAACATTGTTGCATTTCTTGATTTTTGTTCAAACGATTCAATGATTGATGTTCAATCAATTGAACAACACATTTTCATTTTATTGATTTTGTTGTTCAAACGATTGAACGATTGTTGTTCAATAGATTGAACAACACTTGCATTTTGGATTTCATAGTTCAAACAATTGAATGATTGTTGTTCAATAGATTAAACATCATTTTTGAGTTTTTTGTTTCTTTCATTGTTCAAACGATTGAACGATTTTCGTTCAATTGATTGAACAACACTTTTGCATTTATGTTTATTTAGTTGTTCAAACAATTGAACGATTGTTGTTCAATAGATAAAACAACACTTTTGTGGTTTTTGTTTTGTTGTTAAAATGATTGAACGATCGTTGTTCAATCGACTTAACAACACTTTTAATTTTTTGTGATTTTTGGCTGTTAAAATGATTGAACGATTGTTTTTCAATCGATTGAACAACACTTTTATACTTGCATTTTTCTGTTCAAACGATTGAACAACACCTTTACGATTGTGATTTTCGCTGTTCAAACGATTGAAAGATTGTTGTTCAATCGATTGAACAATACTTTTTGTTTGTGTTTTTTGTTGTTCAAACAATTGAAAGATTGTTGTTAAATCGATTGAACAACACTTTTTGTTTGTGATTTTTGTTGTTCAAACAATTGAATGACTTTTGTTCAATCGATTGAACAAAACTTTTATGTTTTGTGATTTTTTTTGTTCAAACAATTGAACAATTGTCGTTCAATCGATTGAACAACACTTGTGCATGTTTTTTTCTTCTTTTCTTTTAATTTATGTTCTTCAATCCATTGAATAGCACTTTTTATCTTTTTAAATAGGATAAACTGTGAATTCTTTGCTTGACGGTCATTATGCCATCTTATTTTTTCTTTTGTATTGTGCATAAACACCATTTGAATGGATTTGTGCCTGATATAAGGTAAAACAGTAATGACAATACCATTATGACCTATGAAGCCTTTTGATTGTTATCTTTATTCAAAAGATGATATGATGTACCTTTATAATGACTAGTTGAACATCTCTTCTTTGGACACATCATAAAATGATTCATTATTTTCAATCCATGATGGCTTATGTTTACACTTTCAAATGGATAGATCTCATTGACATGATGATATGGGGGTAAGAGTATAAACTTTAATTGGCATATTTTTACTTATTACACCATCCTTGACTCTTAAGGAGAAAATGAGCCTCCGTCTTTTTACAAAAAAATAAAAAATAAAAAATAAAAAAAAATATATGGAAATAGTGAGATATGAAAATGCATCAAACATTGTCTTAAAGAGGATAGAGGGTCTCATCTCGATCCATCCTACCATGATCATAAGGATCTACCGAGTGACATTCCAATTTGGCCACCAAACCAAGGTAATTACCTTCTTGATGATTAAAACTATCAGAAGGAGAGGGGGTCTCATCACAAGCTAACCTGATCACTTTGTTATATCCTGGTGAATGGCACTATGGTCATATGGTCACCATGGAGCATAGTGGTCTCTTTATGACACGAAAATAAGAACCATATTCATACTAAAAGGAGGACTTTGTCTCATTTGTGGGGTTTAAAAGCAATCATGTCGAGGCTATGAGTGCTTGGTGGTAGCAGTGACTGTGCTTGTGGTATTAGAGTATCATCTTACACTACCAAATGTTCTCTAGCTCTTACCTCCTATGGATTTGTTTCTAAAGGGAATTTTCCATTTGAACAACACTCTTACAAGCTGACCTACACAGTAATTTATGTTACATATTCATTATATTCTAATTGTCCAATCATTTTACGACAGTCATTAGTACATACCGCCGATTATGCCTTTGTTATCAATACCGCTTATGGTGAAAATATTTTGACATAATGAATTAACATATTTGTTTTAATTTATTTTTCAGCCATTTCACATCTAATGACATGTATTTCTTTAATTGCCTTACCGATTAGCACATTGTTTTTGGGATTGGTTGTTGGCATTTATGCATTATCAATTCTTTCGCTTGCTTTTCACATGCTTAAAGGATGTGGATGGCCTTTTCTCATCAAAGGGGGAATGTCCTGCGTATATATGGCATGTGTGATAGTTATGGATAATTGTGTGATAATAATTTGAATTAACTTCCAGGTAAGGACTGCATGATGATTATGAATACATAATAATTAGCAAGTATTTCTAATTGGGGAAAGGATGGAAACCATTATGGTTGGCATGCAGACTCATGATCTTTTGTTAAGTGTGGTTGATGGGACAAATGACTTAACTAGATATGATATTAATTCTCAAAACATCGTCATTTCTTTGTTAATTGTTGTAACGTTCTCTGCTACTGTTATGAAGTGTATAAGTGTAAAACAATTGCATACAAGTGAACTAGTCACAGGTACAGCATCCATGGGAGGAAGATCTATCCATCAGATCAACCTCTAGTGCTTATGGTATCAAATCAAGCCTGTGAAATTCTCAAGCGCGTAGGATGGCTACAATATCTGAATATATTGTAGAGATTTCATGAGGAGTTGACGTTGGAATTTCTATAGATTTTGCAGAATGGCAGCACAGTGGTAAGAGGCAAAAGTATAACGGTCTCTGAAGTAGTCATAGCTGAAGTCACTAGACTTCCAGCAGAGGGGACAAAATGGACAGAAAAACACGTCTTTTTGCACAATGCGGTTGAAGTATTCTAGGATCCAGGCGAGAAATTAGTGCGAACAGGAAAAGGGATTCATCCTTCGATGTTAAGGGAGTCGTGGAAAGAATTGGCCATCATCATGCAAAGGTACATTACCTACGACGGTCAACACAATGTGGTAAAGCCCCGCCAACTGAAACTTCTAACCATTTTAAAACAGAAAATTTCAGTTAATTTGTCATTTTATTTGAATTCCCTATTACATGATGTCACCCGTCGAGTTAGGATAGCTAAGGAGCCACACAAAGTAATTAGTCATCATGGATTGATTAAATTGATTATCATCAATGGATTGGACCATCAATACTTAACCTGGGACAATGTTGTAAATCCTACTTTGGCTCCACCTCCATAAAACATAGTAATAGCACAATGTGGGCCAAGAACCCCAAGTCTAAGAAGGACACTGAAAAGAAATAATTCATCTGTGCCCCTGAACACAGCAAAATGTAGGCACTCTGTGCGAGTGAGAGCCCAACAACATATCCCAATTCAAACAGATGAGGTTGGACCATCTCGCACACCACCTCCAAGTCCACAAAATTCCCCTTTGGAAGAATATGAGGAGGAAGTGGTGAGGGTATTCGAAAACATGGGAATATTTGGTGAGGGTAGAGAACAATTTGGGAATGTTGAAGAAAGAATTTTACCCCCAACCAGTTTGTCCTTGCTGATAGCCCTGGTCGTGAGAAAACCCTTCCATTCACTGATTTTGTGGAGGAACAGAGGGAACCAAACCATTTTTGGAAAAACCCCTTGAAGCAGGGTACATGAAGAGGAAGTTAATAGAGAAGAAAATTAGACAGCATACATTAGTCCAGTGGACCCCCCAGTTAAAGAAAATCCTACAGATGAAACCCTAGGAGATGTAAATCAACGAGGCAATACTATTTTTTCTAAGTCCCTTGAGGATGAGGGCTAACCAAAAGAAAACCATGAGAATGACATTGTTCAGGAGGCACCATTGTATTGGGATCTCCTGAAAAAGAAATCCACGACAAAGAGGAGCTAGAAGATGAAGCTCCATTGGGAGATATAGTTCTAGTTGGAACCCTCCTTGATGCTAACACGATACCACCTGTACAGGAACTAGAGGAAAATGTAGTCAACCCATAGCTGATTGGAAGTCTTGTAATAAAGAAGTCCTACAAGGATAGACTCAGAAAAATGCTTAAGAAGTATAGAAAATAGAAGCGAATAATTGGGCAGCTAAGGCAGTGGTTAAAAGAAGCCATTAGAGCCAGGAATTTGAAATTAGAAAAAGAGACCACAAGCACATAGATAGAACATTATTCTGGAAAGGATTTTGAAACCCAAACTGAGGATCTTTTGGCCTATCCAAAGGAAACTCAGACATAGCCATGTCTTGTAAAAGACATTGAAATGCAGACTGAAGACCCTTGTGTTTTCTCACAGGAGACCCAAATGGACTAACCTACCGTGGATATTGTTGTTTAAACAGATGTTGAAGAGGACATTCAAATTAGTCATTCATGATTCACGAGGCAGTTGAATTTGTTGTTCAGACCGATCCCATGGAGACCCGGGATGGAGAAACCCAAATAGAAGAGACACATGTTTAATTTATCCTAGTCAGGGAGGCATTTATTAGAAGACTATAGAATGAACTACTGAAGGTTCAATGGGAATTAGCCTAGCACAAGGAGGAGGTAGTGCCCCTATGGATACATCAAGAGTTAAAGAAAAAGTTTGAGGCACTTAAAATAACTGAGGATGAGACCTTCGCTAAGTACAAGGATGAACAGAAAAAGGTTGAGAAAGCACAAGATAAATTACAGAAGGATAAAGAGTAGTTGGAAATTGTCTGCTCTCTTTATTCAGACACCCTGTCATGCAGAGCACCTGCTACAAATTATTCCTTATTCCACCTGGAGAGATACCTCCTACCGAAATTCAAATATGTTAAGGCTGGGAAGTCTGTTGAAATCAAAACTACCCTAGAATTTGTCAAATTCTTTAGAGAATAGGATGAGAAGGTACAATGCCTCCTCTGTGAACTTTATATGCACAATTTCTTTCTGGAAGATGATAGAGACAACAACCCTGACCCCTTTATAGGGGATGTACAACTCTGGGCATTTCTCTCTTTTGCTACCAATCAACTCAAGTGGGCCAAGGCTCACCATACTTTTAAGAAGTGTGAAGGAATCGACCTATGGGTGAGAGGGGAACCAACCAAAACCCTCTATCTCTCAATCAGACATAAGCAGTTCATGAAGCAAGATGGCGTTGTGGGCCAACTGGGATCATTTCACATGGATATTATACAAGCTGGAAAGAGGTACTTCTAAGAGATTAAGGAGGAATCCTTGTCTACAGCCCGACAAAGGTAGGAAGTCTCCAGCATTGTTATTAGAAATCGAAAACCATTTGGATACCAGAAATTTAAAGCTTCCTCCTATCATTTCCATAAGTACAGTAACATGGTCTTAACCATGGGTCCTGCATGGATAGGATGTTGGTATAGGACTCCAATCATATGGTATCCTCCAGATAAGTATCGTTGTGGCTACAAATTGAAGGATCAAGAGATTACCTAGGCTTACGCTATACTAAAGAAGAAAAATGGCTTCAGAAATTATAAGGAGGGGGTATATCCTTCCTACTTTCTAACTTAACTACATATCAACTATTTAATTGCATAAGTACATGCAACAAGGTAAGCTAGGGAGTATGTTGGGTCAACAAAAAGGCATGTTTTCTCCTTGGTAATCACTTTATTTCGCACTCATCCTTACATGATTATATCTATTTATGGATCAAAGTAAAGGAAATAATAGCTAAAGTTGGGTAAAAGCACTTGGTAACAAATTAGATCAATCTAGCACAAGAAACTGACTTTTTGCTATCTTTATATGCAGAAGGCGTGGATGGGACAATACTTGTTCAATCAACAGAGAAGCATCAGCCTGTAAAAAGAAAAATACAATGTCTGAGGTAGGCAAAGTAGTGAGAGACCAGCTAGACTGATGTTATTTCATGATAGAATCAGATCATGTATTGTGAAATCCTCAGGATCCCCTGATCTTGAGGATTCACTTTCATCTAGTTTACTCTTTTAATGTTATATGTAAGTCTGAAAGGCAAACAAAAATGAGTTCAGAGTTTCATAATTTGTAATTGTTCTTTTTGAGACATATAATATTGTTATCTTAGTGATGTTGTAATATTGTTACTTATATTAATGAAGAAAGACTATGTTTGATCCATACTTATATTCTGAGTATTTCTTAGTGGAGACTTTTGGCAACTCTAGGCCCAGTCAAGAGAAGTTCTACTGCTTTCCTGTGTTATAATCTTTCTACTTAGTCTTTATTGATTGTTAATGTTCAGTTAATATCATTTCACTTATTGTGAAGATTGACGATACTGATTCATATTGTTGTTCATTTAGATTCAGACTTAGTGTGGGACATATCTGAGTAATACTTTGATTGGATTGGTTATATTAGTTTTAATAGTAGATCATTGTTCATTCTGAGATATGTTATCATAGATATTAGAGATAACATTAATCGATTTCCATAATTTTCTTATATATATTATTTTTTGTTTAGAGATCATTTATCATTATATGCTCGCTTGTTGTTCAATTATCAGTTGTTGTTCAATTGAGATTGTCATTCAATTAGGATTTGTTGTTCCATTCGGATTTGCTATAGATTATCATTGTTGTTCAATTGCTATAGTTCTCTTGCTTGATTGAGTGAGTTAGTCTTAACTATACTTGAAGGTTTCCAAGCGTGATTCTTTTCATTCGCATCCAGATTCATTTGATTTCGAAATAAGTTGAACAAAATTGCAGTGTGTTAATATTTCTTTCAGAGCTATTTCTTCCATAGTTATTTCTTTCAAAATTGTGTGGATTGAGTTGAAGCGATAGTTATTAGTGATTACAATGATTTATCAGTAGATAACCTCTGAATTCACTGCATATATTGTGCTAACACTCTTGAGATAAAAAGACTTACCTTGGGTTGACAATTAATGTAGGAATTAAGATTTCCTATAACAAGACATCTTAGTGCACAAACACCATGTGAACAAAATGGCTTGAGAAAGCCATGCTAGACATCACTCTAACTTAGACAACCATGGAATTCCAACTCCTCAACATCCTCATGCTAATCAATAGTAACATATCGATGCCAAGATTAGTAGTCCTTGATGGTGTCTGTGTGCCCTGTGGTGACATCAGTCTAAAACCTAACTCTTGCCTCCATAGAATTCGGGTACACTACGTGGGCTCCTTTGTCCAATGCGTCTGAAAGCATGCGCATCCATGTCTTCAATGTGGCCAGACCAACTACATACTTGTGCATGATGTCTACACTGATGGGCAAGTTTGGCTAGTGGAAATGTGCATCAACTCATCGAGGTATCAGTCAAGCTATAGTCAGACCTATTTCTTTGTCTTCACTTGGGTGAGAGTCCCAAAATATGGGATCGCATGTGTGCACACCACAACATCCATACTCTCGAATACTCGTGCATGGGAAGCCTATATACTGGTGATGAACTGCGAAAGCTCTTCATAATTTCGGATCTGACTCCAGATACATGCCTTCAACTCGACTGCATTGGCCCTCATCATCTTAGGCAAGTGAATTGGGTCTCCCTTGTAGTTAATTTTCCATGTTTGCATATCATCAACAACATCATGCAAGTTCATCAAGATACATGCTCTTCTAGCACATCATTGCTGCCATCCATTGAGATGGACAACTGCCTTGTGCATGATACAAAACTTGGATTACAATGCTCGCATAATTATGTCAAGGGACAATACTTCATCTAGTATTTCCTTCTTTAGTCCAGCTCGAGTGGAAATTGTCACCAACTCTCCTCCTTTCTTGGTCGTTTGTAGTTCCTTTGTCATTTTCTCATTCTCACCTATTAGAAAGTGAACACTTGAGATAGTGGCTTCGTCATACATTCTGGTTGCATCGGCCAAGGTAGCTAGATGTTTGAGAACATCAGTCAGGATCACTCATTCCTCAACTTGCACAGGAGATGTATGATCCTCTCGAGTTGACACTCTATGAGACAGCACAACTCTATGTTGGGATTCTTTGAATGAGATGTTGTGCATCTCTTCTTCCAGCTAATCACCAAGGATCTCAGTACCTCCTTGGTCATTCGAGCCTTGCTCATCATCTGGATGCATTGAAGCGGGTGAGTCGACCTCTTTGTGGTGAGGCATGAGGTCACTATCCTATTCCAACTCCTGCTGCTCCATGTTTGCATCAACCTATTGAAGTGCTTGTTATATCTCATGAGCAAAGTCTTGCCCCTACGTTGGTTCACCCTGTTCACTTGATGCCAGTTTTTCTGATGATTCAATTACTTGTATAGGAATTGCTTAATCTATTTATATATGTTAATCCCCCTGTTGTATATGTTGTTGCTGCACTTCCCTCTCCTGTTTGTGTGTCTCTTGTTCCTTTCGAAGTTTCTACCTCGACTCATAATACTACTTCTCTACTTCTTCCATTCTCTTCTTATCCCTCTGCCTTCATGTGATTTTCTTGTCGCTCTAGTGCCTCTTTTCCACTATAGCCATAGCTGCTTGCTCTACAAGTAGATCTGCTCTAAACTTGCAGCTTTGCTCCTCCTCCATGCGATTGAAAATATTCCTCTTACCTTTTTCGTGCACTTGTATGCTTTCCTCCAATGGCACTGCTACTACGTATGCTGCTGGTGCTCTCCGTGATGTTGCTTCATGTTTCTTCACTAACCACTCGACAATGAAGCCAAGTTGTTCATTGGTTTGGAGAAACTATAGCAACATCTCCATGGGTCCTCCTCAGCCCAATGACATGCCTTGTGGATCCAACTGAACTGAACTCTCGTGCAACAATCCTTCACAATATAATGTGGGTCATATGGATTGTAGATTCAAAGATTGAATGGGTACTTCTTCATCAGTTTTTCTTTGACATCCACTCACTTGATACTCTGAATCTCATATAACCTAATCCGCAATGGAAGAGATGGCCAAGTTGCCTTCTTCTTCTGATGTAGTCTAGTTGTCAATCCTATCGAGATGTGATACGCTACTTCCTGCATGACAAGTATGTCCAAGGAAAACTTTAGTATAACATGCAAAGGCTTCTACGCATTGAACATTTGGATGAAAGTGCTAAACAATGAGGCATACCAATTAGCAATGCCTATTAGTGCCTCCATTGCTTCCTTTGATATACAGGGTGGATCATATTTGAATATTGTCTTGTACATTGGGGTGATAAAATTATCAGACAATTGTGTGATTACTCCTTTGAAGCTTCATTAAAACAACAACTTGAAATGCTTGTTCACAGCAGTCTCCATTGGTGACCATGCCCACTCCAAACTCAGGAACTCCTGTCAGGCATAGACTGCATCTAAGATGTAGGCGGACATGTAAATCTCTGCATGTATACCTTTGAGTGATTGTCGAGGCTTTGTTACTTGTTCTTTCAGCTGGTGAGCCAATATGTCGGACCAGTTACATGGTTTTCCTTTTCTAACCACTTGGTCCAGTGCAATCACCCAACTTTGTGGGAAGCTTTTTGTGCTTGATTGGTCATACAATCGAAAAGAAAGTATGACCAAGTATTGGTATGCCTTCCTCAGTATCTTTGTCTTATAGATCTAGTTGGGTGTCAACTTGAATCGAGCTGACTCCTTTACCCGATTATTCAGAATGTCTCTGGAGTTAGCACTATCATTAGGTAAGCTAAATGGAGTGTTCATGATAGTCACGGGCTCCAACATCTGATACATCTCGTCATGATCTCGTGCCTAGAAGGTCGCAAGATTCATCCCACTGACACTGCTCAAGGTCATCGTCTCAGGATCAGTGTGAGAGACTATCGAGTGTATCATGTCCACACATGGGAACTTGGGGTATCTGCATGCAATCTGGTAAAAGCTAGACTTTTGAATGCTCACGTACACCTTACAGCCTTCGAGGCCTTCTGTAAAAGTGCCTACAAATGTTTCATTGACCTCTTTCCACTTCATCTTGATGTCCCTGTCTAGGTACAAATTTGTATCTTCATAGATTGGTAGACTAGAGGACACTCACTCAACTATTTCTCCAACTGCATTTCAATCAGTGTCTTGTGATGCTGCTCTCTAGGAAGCTATTGATCTGGTACTGTTAAGAGACAAATGAACACCTAAAAGATATCAAGACAAGAAACATGCATGGCAAGAAATATGTTAGCGAAAACCAAAGCAAATTCGAGGAATGGCACAACACATTCTTGGGAAATTGATGGGAAAGCTTGCGTAATTTTTTCTAGGAGGCTAGGTGAATGGAGGCCAAAACTATGCAAAAGGCAGTCTAGGTTGTCTAGGAGGAAAGACTAGCTGTTGGACTTACACAATGCACAATCTAGACTAGCTACTGGCTACTAGTATTGCGCAATGCGCAATTCCATCTGGGAGTGATTGCAAGCTTAGGGACTACATTGAGTGATTTTATAAGCCAGCAGTCACTATCCCTCAAAAATGCACAAAACAATCCTAGAGGATAGTGTTGGGTAGAAATGTGCATTTCTGGAGAGGAACACAGAGCCTTCCTTCCCCAAATTGCGCAATATTGTCTCAATGAAGGCAAAGTCCAGGCCAAGGTTTGCCCGACTCGCCGACAGGAAACTGAAAGAAAACATGGCAGTGAATGCATGGCAACACTAAGTGAAAGTAGAAGCGATTCATAGTTCATGAAAACATGAATGAAAGATTAAGAAAATAGATCAGCATGCATGTGGGTGAGGCAAGTCGCTGAATTGACGACCGTTCGTGCAAAACAGTTTCATGCCTTCGAGAGAAGTGAGATAGCAGAGAAAACTGAAACATATCTAGGACAATCTAGTATACATAAAAATGATAGAAATCATTCAAAGAAATCAAGCAAAGATCATTCACACAAGCAAATACAAAAAAAGCGATAGAAATGTTGAAAAAGACAGGTTGAGGCCACTTACCTATGAATAGTTGAGTTGGATGTGTTGGAGAGCCCTGGATGTGTTGTGGTATGTTAGAGATCCAAGATCAAAGTGAAAGAATGAGCTCTGATGCATCGAATAAAAAAAAATTGACCTCATGATGTGCATGCCACAAATCTAGGAAAAAGTGACACTTGGAGGAAAGTTTCTAAACCAAATTTTCATGTAACCTCCCACTGCTAAAAATAGCTCCCTGAATCATGGGATGCCTTTTTCATGTTTCCTTTTTCTATTCCAAGAAAAAAACGAGCCATGCATGCAAGTCAAGTTTCCTTGGTCCCGGGTGGAACTGGTCAACCAGACTACTCATGCATGAAGCTGCTCAATTGCTTGAGAAAAATGCACATTTTTGGCTGGGAGTTGGGTTGGCTGCCTAGGAGATTTACACAGTTTCTAGGAAGAGTAGTTGACTACCCACCCAAATTTACGCAAATTCTGGGTTGAGCAGCCCTGCTAGGGAAAATTGCACAATTTTCACTCGGAGTGCTGACTGGAAGAATTGTGCAATTCTAGAGCCCAGCAAGTTGTGAGACAGGATTGCTCAATTTCTGGAGGGAAGGCTGGTTTCCCTCCAGAAATGCACAATTTCTTGGGGGAGATGCTCAGCCTACAGCTGGACCAATTCCGAGTGATTAGCTTGTGAGAGGAATGCATCAAATTGTGATCGATAGGTTGCCTTTGTGCAAGAAAAACATTGAAGCTTGTGTACTTGATGAAGCAAGGCAAGGTGTTGTGAAAGGTTGGTACAGAGGCTCCAAAATGAAGGTAAGGAAAATTTTTGGAGGAAGGTTGTAGTCGCTACAACACTTGGCGACACACTGGTAGAACTCCAACTCTTTGAATGGACCCTGTTCATGAAAAGCAAGTATAACTCCTCCCAAAGTATTGTTCAATTCTCAACTCATCTTGGTTTCTCATTAGCTTGATTGTAAGATGTAGCATCTGCCAATCTCTTGGTTGATTGACTCACATTCCAAGCCAAGGCAACACAATTGTTTCGATTGGGGTTGAGGGGTATATTGGTGCACAAGCAGTATAGCCGTCAGAGTCTTAGTTTCATCTCTGGTGTTGCTCCGCTGCCAGCAGGCCTAGATAGTACCCCAGCGAAGTCACATAGGAACACAAGCATGGCTCCACTGCCAGTGAGCCTAATTAGTACCCCGACAGAGTTTCTTTCATCACCTCTCTCTGCAGGAAGACTTTCTCTTCTTTTGCCTTATGCATTTTCATTTTTTAATTTTTTCACTATTCATTTTTTTCATTTTTCATTTTTCAACTATGCATAGAACTTATTCATTTCAGAGGAGAAAGAGGGATCTCTGACGTAGTTTATTATATCTCTGACGTGCTTATTAAGGTTTTCCCCCTCACCTTACTCTACTTGACTGAGCTAACAAGGGTTAACCCAAAAACAACCAATTAGAGAAAGTGACACTAGTTAGAGCGCAAGCATTGTGTTTTCACCAAGGTGCACTTCGAACAGTATGTATTTTCCTTCCACGTATCATGGACTAAAAGTAAAAATCTCTTCATATAGAGGCAAGATGACAGATAACCAAGTAGTGATAGTTGTGCAAGCCCTCTTGTACTTCACCAAGCTCATTTCAAGATTCATACATGGTTTCATGCTAAACTAACCTACGAATGAAACAAGCAAACTAACAAACAAAAAAGCAAAACAAGAGCAAAAGAGAAAGCAGAAGCAAAGAAAGTAAGCAAACAAGAAAGCAGAAAAACAAACAAACAAAGTAATTAAGAAAACAAACATGCAAGAAAACTAACTCAAAGCAAACACTACTCCTTCTCCTACACTAACGGTGCATGGGCCTGATCATGTGAAGTGATATTTCCAATGTAACCACATGTGCATTGGTTGACCCATGTTGTTGAAGGCTTAGTCCGCGAGCAACCCAGTTGTGTGAACCAGCAAGCAAGAAAGATATAACAATGAAGACAACCACACTTCACGTTTCAAAGTGCCCACAGGACATAAGTGAATTCAAGTGCATGATGACTAGTCCATAGACTTATCATAGTGTTGTGTGACACTACATGAAAATTTTAAACATAAGCACACTCTTGACTGTGACATGCAAGCAAACGAAAGAAACAAAGATAACTTGCATTGCGAATGAGTTCTTACAATGTAAGATTCCTCCAATGCATGAGCGATGGGATTGTGCAGTTTGAGTGGAGGAAGTATGATTTGTGTGTGAGATGGATCTTCAATGCATACATATGAGTGATGAGGAGCCTTGGGTGATTAAACAGTTTCATGATCAGAAGTGAGACTAATCCCAAGAGAGAGAGGACCTAACATAACCATCAGCTTGGGCTAAAGTGCCTCAACAGTCTTAGTGTTTCAACTTCATCATCAAATAGATCATCATCGAAAGGTGGCTTCAAAATCTCAATTGTGATAGAGTCATGATCGTGATCAAATATGGGAACAAATGGATCAAGACCACCACAATCAGAAAAATGAATGATTTCATCGGCATCCTCATGATCAGATGAATCAAACAAAGGGGTATAAAAAGTGAACAAACTCATCCTCTGTGTTTCCAGAAAAGATAGATGAAAGATCAAGTGGATTTTCAATTAATAACTTATCCTCTCTGTTATCAAATGACGGACCAACATCCTGCGAGTCTTGCGAGTGATCAACAATGGGTGCATCCGTGGATGAAGACACACATGTGAAATCATGGATGGTAGGTTCACGAAAGATGTTAGGAAATAATGAAGGGGGCTCAGACAAAAGGGAGTCATCCTTCATCGAGTGTTGATGCTCAAGCTCCCACTCATAATCTTTGTGAATGATAGCACATGTTGGTTGTGCAACACCAACTCCATCAGTGGCTTGTTCCCCATTTACAACAAGTGAAGAGTCTAGAATGGATGAACACAAGACAGTATCATTTGGAGGAACACCCGAGTATGAAGACGGAGGTCGTAGAACAAAATGCATATGAGAACTTGAAGTACTCACAACCAAATATGTGTGAAAGTTGAGTGAAGTGATGTTGGGAGGATGTGAAAGTTGAACAAGTGTGTGAGCATGATCCTCACTTGGTAGTGGTGGAGCTGTTGAATGAGAGGAAGATGGTCAGTCAGTGGAGACAGTGACCACATCCACATGAGATTGTGTAGCTCCCTCACTGAAGAATGTTGAGTGAGGCTTGATCTCAAGCTTCTTCTTAGGATGGGAAGATTTCTTAGGGAAATACTCAAACTGGTCCCAACTATAGGAAAATTTCATCTGGCTACTCGGAGCTTGAAACTGCAAATCACGGAAGCATTGCCAAAAATCCATAACTGATTCATGTGGAGACTTCCATTGTTGTAATAGTTTTAGTCAATATGTTCTGCATCAAAATGATAGAAAGTGTCTTCAATGAGATCACAGAAGTGCTCAAGTGAGTGCATGCTGTCAACCAGTAGGTTGAGCAGCCATCAACGTGGAGATTCACGAAGTGTGTATGCAAGTAGCAAGTTGGCTTGTTCTTTAGAACACCCATCTTCTTCATGAATCATGGAAATAAAGTCATGTAAGTACTTAGGCCAAGCCACTTCATCTTCACTATCATACATGTAAGTGGTCAAGAGATCGAAAAACTCCCCCGTGATGGTGACATCTTCATGATTTGAAAAACATCATGGAGGGAGAAGAGTGCAAGAATCCATGAAAGGTAAGAAAAGGTTCAAAACTAGATGAGAGGACACAACTTGTCATCTAACCCTCCTTCTAGTGCCAAAAATGTTGATGGTGTTGGATCGACCAACATGTCAGGGGATCTCCCTAGTAAGAAGTCCAATTAGACCTCAGACCGTTTGGTGTAGGAGTCCCAGTAGTGGGTCGTATAGCAATGCCTTGACTGCAATTTCGTATAGAGGCAAGTAAGATAACTCTATTGGTAGCAAGGGTGTGGCCACTATAGTGAGTCAAGGAAGGTGCATGAGAGGTTCTAATACATGTGGGTTGAGATGAGTGCACCCCTTGGAAACCTGTAATAGTACTCGGATGGGAAGGGAACACATGAGCGAAGATACATCACAAGTTGCAAAGAAAGTTAGCTGGCAATCCAAAGTGATGGTTAAACCAATCAACACATTTTAGAAAGATTCATACATACTCATACGGAACAATCCATACATGTATGGGTAAGAAAGAAAATACATAAGCCATTTAGAGTAAATAAGACAGCTGGAATACAATACAACATATGCATGAAACGTGTTGGCTCCTATTATATAAATAAGTGTAAGTTCCAGTCATACAATACATTCATGTACACCCGCTAGCCCCAATAGCGGAATGTTACAACCACATCTGCCTACTCCTCCAAAGAAATGAGCTAGCTCTGTGCAGCGGAGAAGCCAAGGCACATTACAATAGTGTCCAAGCTCTCTCCAAGATAGTCTTATTGGAAGCTTGGCTGACCAAAATGCCTCTATAATGATTTATGAGGGACTATTTATAGAAAAGGGTGGGGTGACCCTTGACATTCCCCTTTGTGATAGTTCAACTGGCCTCATGACTCTTCACGTACTCTATGACTGTTACATCCAACTATTGACTCTTGACTTACACTTGACATGACCTAACATTACAATGCACATGTACCCACGTGAATAAAATGACTTGAGAAAGCCATGCTAGATATCACTCTCACTTAGACAACGATGGAATTCTAACTCCTCAACATCCTCATGTTGATCAATAGTAACATATTGATGCCAAGATCGGTAGTCCTTGATGGTGTCCATGTGCTCCATGATGACATCCACCTAAAACTTGAATCTTGCCTCCATAGCATCTGGGTACACTACTTGGGCTCCTCTATCCAACTCGTCTAAAAGCATGTGCATCATTGTCTTCAATGTGGCCAGACCAGCTACATGCTTGTGCATGATGTTTGCAATGATGGGCAAGTTTGGGTTGGTGGAAATTCGCATCAACTTGTTGAAGTATGAGTCAAACTCTAGTCGGAAATGTTTCTTTGTCTTCTCCTGGGTCAGAGTTCCAATAGGTGGGATTGCATTTGTGTGCACCATAACATCTATACTCTTGAATACTCATGCATGGGAAGCCTATATGTTAGTGTTGAACTATGGGAGCTCTTCATAATTTCATATCTAACTCTAGATATCTGCCTTCAGCTCAACCACATTAGCCCTCATCTTCTTAGGCAAGTGAAGTGGGGCTCCCTTATACTTCATCATCCATGTTTGCATGTCGTCAACAACAACATGCAAGTTCATCAAGATACGTTCTCTTCTAGCACATCATTGCTGCCATCCATTGAGATGGATGACTGCCTTGTGCACGATACCAAACTTGGAGTAAAATGCTCACATAACTGTGTCAAGGGATAATACTTCATCTAGTATTGCCTTCTTCAATTCAGCTCTAGACGACATTGTCACCAAGTCTCCTCCTTGCTTGGTTGTTTGTAGTTCCTTTGCCATTCGCTCATTCTCAACTATTAGAAAGAGAACACTTGAGCTAGTCACTTCAGCATACACTTTGGTTTCATCGGCCAAGGCAACTGGATGTTTGTGCACATTAGTCATGGTCACTCATTCCTCAACTTGCACAGGAGATGTATGATCCTTCGGATTTGACACTCTACAAGACTGCACAACTCTATGTTGGGATTCGTTGAATGAGATCTTGTGCATCTCTTCTTCTAGATGATCACCAAGGATCTCAGTGCCTCCTTGGTCATTCGAGACTTTCTCATCATATGGATGCTTTAAAGTGAGTGAGTCAACCTCTTTGTGTTGAGACATGAGGTCGGTCTCCTAATTAAATTCTTGCTTCTCCATGTCTGCATCCAATAGTTGAAGTGCTTGTTCTATCTCATTAGCGAAGTCTTTCCCATGCGATGGTTCACCCTATTCACCTGATGCTAGTTGTTCTGATGAATCAGCCACTTGTACGAGTGTTGCTTTCTCTATTTGCAAATGTTGCACCCCCTATTGTATCTGTTGTTGTTGCGCTTCCCTCTCCTATTTTTGCAGCTCTTGTTCCTTTCGGAGTTGCTCCCTCATCTCTTGCAACTCCTCTACTTCTTCCATTATCTTCTTATCCCTCTTCCTTTGCGTGATTCACTTATCACACTGGTTCCTCTTTGCCTCTATAGCCATAGTTGCTTGCTCTACAAGTGGATATTATCGAAACTTGCAGCTTTTCTCCTCCTCCATGTAATCGACAATCTTCCTCTTACCTTTATCGTGTATTGGTATGCTTACCTCCACTTCCACTACTTCTACTAGTTCTCTCTGTGATGCTACTTCATGTTGCTTCACTAACCACTCCACAATGAAGCCGACCTGTTCATTGGGTCTGGAGAAACTGTAGAAATATCTCCATGGGTCCTACTTGGCCCAATGACATGACCCGTGGACCCAATTCAACTGAACTCTCATGCAGAGATCCTTCAAAATACAATGTGGGTCATACAGATTGTAGCTTTGGAGGTCGAATGGGTACTATTTCATCAGTTCTACTTCGAGATCCACTTGCTTGATACTCTGAATCTCATATAACCCAATCCGCAATGGAAGAGAGCACTAAGGTACCTTCTTCTGTCGATGTAGTCTAGCTATCAATCATGTCAAGATGTGATATGCTACTTCCTGCATGACAAGTACATCGAAAGAAAACTTCGATAGAACATGCAAAGCCTTCTCCACACTAAACATTCGGATGAAGGTGTTCGATAGTGAGGCATACCAATCAACAATTCCTATCAGTGCCTCCATTGCTTCCTTCGACATGCAAGGTGGATCCTATTTGAATATAATCTTGTACAATGAGGTGACAAAATGATTGGACATCCATGTGATTACTCCTTTGAAGCTACATTCAAACAACAACTTGAAATACGTGTTCAAAGCAGTCTCCACTAGTGACCATGCCCACTCCAAACCGGGAACTCCTATCGGGTACAAACTGCATCTAAGATGTAGTCGAATATGTAAATCTCTGCATGCATACCTTCGGGTGACTGTCGAGCCTTTGTTACTTGTTCCTTCAACTAGTGAGCCAATATGCCTAACCAACTACATGGTTCTCCTTTTCTAGTCACTTGGTCCAATGTGATCACCCAACTTTATGGGAAGGTTTTTGTGCTTGCTTGGCCATATAGTTGACAAGAAAATATGACCAAGTATTGGTACACCTTCCTCAATATATTTGTCTTGTAGATCTGGTTGGGTTTCAACCTGAATTGAAGTCGGCTCCTTTACCTAGTTCTTCAAAATGTCTCTGGAGTTAGCACTGTTGTTGGGTAAGCTAAATGCAGTCTTCATGACAATCATAGGCTCTAACATCTAATACATCTCATCATAATCTTCTGCCCAGAAGGTTGCAAGCTTTGTCCCATTGACACTGCTCAAGGTCATCATCTCGGGATCAGTGTGAGAGACGATCCAGTGTATCATTTCTGCGCATGGGAACGTGGGGTATCTACATGCAGTCCCATACAAGCCAGACTTGTGAATGTTCATGTACACTTGACGGTCTTCGAGGCCTTCCTCGAAAGTTCCTACAAATTTTTCATTGACCTCTTTCCACTTCAGCTTGATGTCCCTATCTAGATACAACTTTGTATCTTCATAGATTGGTAGACTAGAGGACACTCACTCAACTGCTGCTCTAGTTGCATTTCCATCAGTGTCCTATGATCCCTCTCTCTAGGAAGCCATTGATCGAGTAATGCTAAGAGACATATGAACACCTGAAATATCTAGAGACAATAAACATGCATGGCAAGAAATCTATTAGCGAAAACCAAAGAAAATTCGAGGAATGACACAATACATACCTGGTGTTGTCACTCCAAAATTTCCGTAGGGTTGTTATGTTGTGTTTAAAGAAATAATAGAGGTAACCACAAACCTACTTTTGATATTAGGATCTAACCTTGCCAACGCTCAGAGAGGGCTCTCTCTTAATGATTTATCTTTGTTGAGTTAATTGATTTTAGGTGCGTTATGTAAGATTGATTTGGTTTTGATTTGATTTGTTGGTGGAACTACTGACTTAAATGGGTAGAAGACCATCTATTTTCCATTGGGCTACGGAGTCAATGTCTCAAGAAAACAGAACTGAATCATGTTCTAAAAGAAGTTTCCACAGGGCAAGGTAGCTGAGCAAGTTCAGATATTTTAGGTTGAAGGGTGAAGTGGTTTTCAATCGGGATCAAGGAGCAATTAAGGATTCCTCAAACCAGATAATGATGGAAATGGAAGAGGTCAATTGAAACTAGGGAGAATTGAAGAATTCCCTACTCTAGATATCAGAACAAAACATCATAATGAATAACTGCTCAAGACAGAGTGTACTTAAACAAATTCTGTAATAATATTCCAGTTGTTACATCCAAATTTGGAAAACATACAAGTTTATGGAATACTTAAGAAAATAATAATTTGAACAATTTAAAGATACTTCAATGAATTTTCCCAACACATGAATCTTGTAATGCAATGCCTTTATTACTTGTCTAGACTGTTGACTTGAAAATGGTACAATAAACCCTCAGGTTGTAGATGAGTTCCACTATAGAAATGTTAAGAAATCCACCACTTAATACTTCGAATTGTGAAGTATTTATACAAAATCTATTACAAAATATCCTAAACTGATTTAGGAATTATTCAAGGGAAAATAAATATCTTCATGCAAGAAGATAGAGACACCTAGGAGACTAAAAGGCTAGTTGTCCCTACTTTATTGATTTTGTTGTTTACTCTTTTGATGTTTTGTTGTGTTCTCTCTTTTTATGTTTTTCTTTAAGTTGGTTGTCCCTTTACTCTACTTTTGACTTTTAAACTTTGTCTTTCATCTGATACTCTTTAACTTAACTGATCTGTTACTCTTTACTGTTTTACCTTGACTACTCTTGACTGCTCTGTTTTTACTATTTTACCTTTCATTTTCATAGTAAATATTCAATTTTTCCCAATACTTTGCATCTGGTAATTTAATCTTTACCATTCTTCTAAAAATTTTATCAACCTTTGTGTATTTTGCAAATGTAGGTTTGTTGATAAAGAGATATTTTACCTCATGTTGGAGGTAAAAGAGAATCTCAAAAGTCTGATAGAGCACTTTTCTTGTTCAAATTCCTTTGATGGTTGAATTGTTTGCTTGTTCCTTTGCCACTTTTCTGATTTTATTATCATAGTCTTCATGCCTCATCAACCTGTCATTAATGACCAATGGATTAGGCAGATCTTTCTGCCTTAAAAAATCAAACTTGACCATGAACATGACTATTGCTAGCTCCATTGTTTGGAATTTATCCTCAAGTTGTATCATCAAGTTCCTCTTAGAAATCACCTTTTTCACTTCTAGAATTGTTTCAGTCCTGTCACTTATGCCAATTTCTTCCAATTCCTGTTTGTTCTTGGAATTAAGAAACTTAATGATTTCATTGGCCTCCTCTGGCTTCTTACCAAGTTCTTCCTTAACCTTTTGAATAGCTTTAGTTGCTTCCTTGATTAAATCCTTCTGCTCAAAGATGACTTGGATGTATGGCCAAATATCATTAACAGAGTTAATGATATTGGCCCACAGCTGTTGCTTTGCTTGGGCAAGTCGTTCTTTCAATGTCAATTCTTTCTCTAACTTTTGTATCTCTCAGTCAATCTGTTTGACTTCTGTGTTTCATTTTTATGCATGATTTGTGCCAACTTCTTTTCTTCTTCTAGAATTTTTATTTGATCTTTAAGTCTATTTATTTCATTTGTTTGGATGGACATATCCTTCATAGATTTGATTAATTTACCTTCTTCATCACTAGGATGAGCTACAACCGTAGATCATTCTGTAACTGATGTAGTTTTTGATGTAGTGGGAAGCGTTGTAGCTGCTGGAACTGCTGTGGCTGCTAAAGCTACTAAAGTAGAAGGAACTATTGTAGTAACTATAGGAATAATAGTGACGGGGATTGATTCCATGTTGGCCTTTTGTCCTACACTAACTTATCTATCTCAATTTCCATTTCTGTTAATTGAGCAGCTAACTGAAGAATGAAGTTCATCATCTCATCTTTTTGGTTTTGATTCTCTAGAACTTCCCTGGTCTGTGGGTGTTCAATAAGAGGCAATTTTAGTTGCTTCTTCAATGCAGCAATGTCTACATTCCTTTTCTTAATCAATTCTTCTGCACCTTTGACATTCTTTGGATCATACTCCACTTGAATAACCAAATGTTCAAGGGATTTGATTATGTTATATTTATCTTGTGAGGATGTGTTCTCTAGGTTTAACTATGCTTTGATGTTCTCTAGAGAATTTTGTAGCTTTTGTACACTCATAGCTTTGTCGCTCATAGTTGAGTATAACATTTCTCCACCTTGCTTATGAAATTCTATTTGGTCTATAGGATGAACATATTTGGCAAGAATCTCATAATCTATCTTTTTGTAATATGATGATGACTTAGGATGTTGTACTATGGGCTACAAAAAGGTCATCCACATTTTTCCTGTCTTATAATCAAATGCAAAAAGTAATTTGTTATGGCTGCCAGGAGTTTTCTACAAGTACTGTGAATATATATCAGCTTTTATTTCTTCATTTCTAGCCTTAATATCTTTGTATCTTTCTTTGATGTCTATTTATTTGTCCATTGGTTCACTTGAAGAAGAGACTTCAACACTATGCTGCTTCTGAATGATCTGAGCACTAGAAGGTGAAGGATGATGAGTTTCCTTTGAAACTGATGGAAGTGCATTTTCTTTAATTACACTGCCTGTATCAATGATCTCAATTGTATCAATTACTTCTTTTTTTTCATTTATTGGATTCAGCTTTGTTCTTTTTCTATACATAATTTCAAATTTGTTATCTATTGTATCTTTGTTTGAGAAAGAACATTCTTCTCTAGTCCTTTCTTCATTTCTTTCTTGTAGGGCTGGAGTATGTAGAATAGAACTAGTATCCATCTACTCCTCCATATCTAGTAAGGTGTTTTCCAACCACTCAGACTAGTTGGCATATCTTTCAATCTCTAGCTTGGACTCATGCATAGCGGGGATTAAATTAAACTTGAGTCTCAGTTTGTTTATGACACCCAAAGGATTATACTGCCATTTGAAACTATCACTGAACTTCATTTCTTGTAAACATCTTTCTGCTTCCTCTCTAGCATCCCTATTATTGCAGATAAAAGGACCAAGCTAGTTCTTGATTTTAAACTATGTTTTCTTCTTGGCTTATAGAAAATTCACATCATCTAAATTTATGATATTCCTGATATATTTTATTGCAAATATCCTCATGGGGAAACATTTGGGCAGCTTATATGGAGTGAGTTGACATCCATAACCCCTAATCTCAGTGTAGTTATGGTATAAATACTAGACTCTTCAAGGAATTTAGACTTCTGTGATCCATAACATTTGTTTAGAAACCTTTTGGCGAAATCACATAATTGATCATTTGTCGACGCATTTTGAACCAACTAGTGTGGTTCATCGTTAGGACAAGTTGAAGATACAGATCTAGTTTAGCGTGTTATATAGTCTAAGTAGAGACTCCAATGGCTAGAAAGACTAACGGCTATTTTTCAACCTAAGGACCCCAGTCAAACCTCCTTTAACTAAATTAATATTAATATTCTTTATAATTATTATTAAATCTAAGGAGTCACGTAAATTGGGTAAAAATAAACAGAACCGAGGTCAGATATTACAATTATCTATTTAATTATTTAAACTATTAATAAATATAGTTATTATTAATATTTTTCAATTCCTAATAATAATATACTTAGTGTCAAGTAATTAAATCATTGGTTAGATATTAAATTTATCTATTTTAATATTTAAATCATTTAAATAAAATATATATATATTATATAATATTTTTCAATGCCCTAATAATTAATAAATTATTTAAGGTTAAGTTATTAATCCTTTTATTAAATCTCTAGAAAGAATATATTTACTAAAAAAAGAATAGATCAATGGCTTAGTTAAACAAACTTAAACCATTTAATTTCTTAATTATTTATATATACCTTATATATATATATAGATATTATATATATATATAATATATATATAGTATAGTATATATAGTATATAATATATATATATATTATATATACATATATATATATATAATATATAGTATTATTATATTATATATATATAATGTATCCATCTAATCTATAGATAATAAATTATTAGCTATTTCGCAATTCTCATAATATTTATTTTAATGTATGATATATATATATCTATATTATTTCCAAATATGTATTTAAGGATAGTTTAAATTAACTTAGAATTAAATAATGTTTTTTTTAATTAAATGAAAAAATGGAAAATTAATATTGAATAGTTATGAAATGTATAATTTACTTTATTCATTAATTGTAAATATATCTTTAAACATAGCATTAGGTTGTTAAAAATCTAAGGCTAATCGAAAGCTAAATTAAGTACCTTCCATTCTAAGGTTAGTACAATTACTTTAAAATATATTATGTTAAATATTCTCATTAAAAATCTTCGAATAAATGGGAAATAGATGAGATTAAATCAAACCATAAGGAAGAAAATTAAAGGGAGAACCAATCCACTGACGAGTAAAGCAAGAAAATGACACCACAAACCCAAAGGAAAACAACTCTAAGGAAAGGAAACAAGAAACCCAGAGATCATACCAAGAAGGGACCGTGGAGGTTAGGAAGACAGGGCTGGGACCCAGCAGCTGCTGATCTTCCAGCCATCATCCCTATTAAGATTAAGATTATTAGACCTCTTAATACTATTCGTAGCTCCCTCAGATCTGTAAAAGATCCTATTGACCCTAAAGACATGAAGGGCGTCTATTTCATCCCTTGTTCTTGCGGGATTCCGTATATTGGTGAGACAGGTCGCTCTATCAATCAAAGGATTAGCGAGCATTCAGCTGACTTGAGGCATGGGAGGACCAAATCCTCAGCCCTTGCGGAACATGTTGAGAAGACGATGCATCATGTATGTGTCGAAGAGGTTCAAGTCATTGCTAGAGTTGCTCAGTTTCACCATCACAAGTTTAGGGAGGCCCTGGAGATTGAAAAAAGGCCGAATAATCTTAATAGGGATGATGGCTGGAAGATCAGCAGATGCTGGGTCCCAGCCCTGTCTTCCTAACCTCCGCGGTCCTTTCTTGGTATGATCTCTGGGTTTCGTGTTTCCTTTCCTTAGAGTTGTTTTCCTTTGGGTTTGTGATGTCATTTTCTTTCTTTGCTCGTGAGTGGATTGGTTCTCCCTTTAATTTTCGTCCTTATGGTTTGATTTAATCTCATCTATTTCCCATTTATTTGAATATCTTTAATGAGAATATTTAACATAATATATTTTAAAGTAATTGTACTAACCTTAGAATGGAAGGTATTTAATTTAGCTTTCGATTAGCCTTAGATTTTTAACAACCTAATGCTATGTTTAAAGATATATTTACAATTAATGAATAAAGTAAATTATACATTTCGTAACTATTCAATATTAATTTTCCATTTTTTCATTTAATTAA